>MU278664.1:0-30717 GCA_022385745.1 Cubamyces sp. BRFM 1775 | reverse complement strand
GCCTGCCTTGCTGCAAATCCATTCACTCCAGAGAATGAGGCGTGGCTGGATGGTGAAGCGAACCTCTTGATGAGCAGGGCGCCATTGCACGCAAGCTGGAGAGCGCACTCAGCAGTTTCGCAAGGCACGGCTTGATGCTGCGTGCGCGACGTGGCATGGGGGACACGACAATCATGCAATACTCGTACTATTAGTATTATTATATGTTGTCGAAGTAGTCGGTATTTTCGGCGCTTACCGTAGTGACTGGGCGCTCGTGTCGGGCGCTTATATAGACGCTTTCCTCCAAACCCATGACCTGTGAAAACCCATAGAAAAATGCCCTTCCCGATTGCTATGGGTTAAGAGGGAGTCGACTGTACATATGCATCGATATTGAACGCCGCCGGCGGATCAAAGATCATACTACGCTGTTACACACGATGATGCGCGCACGCTAATAGCCACTCGCACCACCATAGGCTGGAGTATTATTGCTGGAGCCTCGATCTCACACATTGATACTGTACAGCTTTTCCGGCACTCGCACCCTTTGGAAGATTAATTTTGGGCACATAGAGGATGGATAAGTATAGCACGTTCCTCAGCCAGCCCCCGGATTCGTCGATCGGGCCATTCCAGCCAACCATGCTTCCAGGCCTGCGCACTGCGCCCTGCCTGCGGACGTCGAGCGCCGGGGCTATTTACAGGCCATCACATGTCGACCTCGTATGGCTCTGGCAGCTCGAACGCAAAAGCCGCCGCTTGCAGCCCAGTCTGCCTTGCTCCCCGCCATCTTGTACCCTCCCCGGTGTGTCCGCCATGTTTGGCCCTGAACGTCGCGTTCTGGCCTTCTTGTTCTTGCTGTTAGGTTGGTGGGCTCGATGCCAGGGCTAATGATATCATAAGAATTGACCAATCTCCGGCAGTTACGATAGTCCAGGTTTACGCTCTGCCAGTGCATATCCAGCGGGCCGCGGTCGACTCCGCCCATGGTACTCTTAGTAGATATCAATTGGTACGGTTCACGTTATCGGAATTTCCGCACAATTTGACGAATCGGCGACACAGGCCATGGCCGAATATCACAAGCTATGCTCTAAACCCGCACAACCAGGCGGCGAGATAACCTCCAAGCAAAAAACCGCCTTCGTAGAGTCATTCGAGGAATGGTTCAACGCCCCCTGGCAGCCCGAGGATTCCTCAGACCGTATACAAAAGGTCAGCACGCACATACGACGAGGCACCGAGTACTGTACTGATCCCGTGAACCTTCCCTCCTCTCTGAAATCTCAGAATATGAATCCCCTGCCGCCCTCAGATTCCCCAAGTCCAGACTCCGAGCCCATACCGGGCGGCGCAGTCCCTCCGCAGCCAGCAGAAGTGCAACTACACCCCAACGCCGAGCCATCCAATGCGGACAGGAGATTCGGGCTGCGAAACCCGGCGTACCAAGCCCGCGTCGCCCACTTCGCCCACGATCGTGCCATGCCAGCGCCGCGCTCGAGTTCACGCGCATGGCCGATGCCCCCGGCTCCCTCGGTGGGCACGCTCGCGTTCATGGCGCTCTTCTTGATTTTCGGCGCGGGGGTGGGGTGGATGTACGACTCGGACTCGGACTCGGATGACCAGGATCGAGAGCCCGAGGTCCGGCTGTGAGGGCGGGGAGTTCGGGGATGAGTCGATACCCTGTGGGCGATGGACCGCCGTACTGTAGCTTGTAAGATTAGTATGAGTAGTCGTCGGCTCTCGCGTGGCCGTGGCGTGGTGGTCTGTACTGTACTTCATGATTTTATGACGACTGCAGAGGTTCTCCCTGTCGACTGCCTCTGTCGTATGGCGAGTATCTTCAAGCCGGCAAATGACACAGCCACATCCTGCGCCCAGCAGGGGAAAGTCTCTTTAGTCTAGACCTGTACTTGTCTTTTCACCTCCAGATCGAACATATGCAGTGTAGCGAGAGCCGATGGGGAAGCAGGATCGCATTGACTGTAGCAAGAGATCAGCAGAGGGATATAGCCATTTTCGCTGGAGGCGGCATGAAACCAGAGTCGCCAGACCCAACCATGTTATCGTAGATGGCCACGACTTCTCCAAAAGCCCATGCGACCATCCTCCTCACCGCATATCCTCGGGACAGATTGCCCGTCTCGGAGTGAAGAGGTCACGGCTGCTGCCTCCTCCATTCCGCAGTCTGAATGATGTATGAACTTGTACAATATACATTGAATATTACTTCACGTACGAGAACACGACGACGACACAGATGGAAAAGAGGAGAGCGCACAATGACATGGATACAGTGGGGCCGTAGAGGGAGGGAAGGGGGGAGGGGGGAGACGCGATCTGAGCGACATCCGCTCAAGCCGACCCGCCCACCTCTGCGAACAAACAAACAAGTCAGTCCATCAGCCAGTTAGTCAACGCAGGACGCAGGACGAGCACAGACGTACGTTCTACCATCACATCGATCGAGTCTACGAGCGAGATTCCGGGGATGAGCATGCGTGACGTCTACGAGCAAAGGGGAGCAGAACGCAGACGTACCGTTGTCTTCCATGTCCAGCGACGCTGGCGTGTCGTCGTCTCCTATCCTGGCGCCATCGTACAGGAATCTACAGGGACGAGCCGCGAAATCAGACGGTCAGCACACCCTAGTCCCTGCGCACACAAACAAACTGACAAGCTCGCCCTACCCCTCCTTCGCATGGCAAAGAAGGGGCAGAGGCACCAAATGCAGCCACGGGAGAGAGGAGTATGGGAGAGAAGGGAGGAGGCTGAAGCTCACCGAATGCTGTTGACGTCCTTGCCGACTTTGTTCGCGTACGCGACTTGGAGCTTGTTCAGCTTCGTGCTCCTCTTGATCTTGAAGAACACCTCCTCGCCCGTCTGTGTTGTCACCTACAATGCCCACCGCACCCCCCTAGTCAGCCTCCGCCCACAACGTACCCCAGCAGACCACGCGCAAGCCGTCTCCACGACCGCCGCCGCGCGCAACGTGCAGCCACGCAAAGAGGGCCGCCCCCCCGGGGACGCGTCGACGCACCTTGATGTTGATGGGCGCGTTCGGGTCCTCGACCTTCGGCTCGCCGTCCTGGGTTGGCGGATTCTGCTCTTGGTCGGACATGTTCTCGTGCGGCGCGTCGTGCAAGGGTCGGTCGATAGCGGTGTCGAGAGTGCTTCACGAGCTCGGAGGGAGAAAGGATCGAGGAGGAAACTTCGCGAGGCCAACAATCGCGGTGCGAGCTGCTTGCTCCCCTCCTAGTATGCTTACATAATCTGTGTGTGCATACGCCCGTCCCGATGAGGAAAGCCGTCGAGCGGTTTCCGACAAACGTCACATCCTCTGGAACTGTCCGAGGCACGAGGAATCACTCTGAAGCCTGGATGGAGCGTTGGGGATATGGGATTGCTCTGAACGAGCCGCTATGGGGGAGACGATCACGGTATCTCCTTCAATCGCGCACTTGATTGGGGCAGTAAACTGCCTGTCTGTGTACCTGATTCCTAACGGTGTGTGCATTACGGACGAAGTCCGTCGAAAACATACTCTAGAATAATGATATCTACAGTACAAACCGAGAACGCAATAGTAGAAGATAATAATGAAAAGACCACGGAACGGAAAGAAAAGGAAAGGAATGGTCGCTACGTATACTACACATCACTGTTCGTGCTTCCGCGACAAGAGCCGCTTCGCCGTGCTATATTCCGAGACCTCCGAGTCGCTCGAGTCGTCCCAGACATCCCGCGCGCCGTTGCGCTCAATACGCGAGCCCCAGCCTGAATGCGATTCCGGCTTGGGAGTGGGAGGTCCCCCGCGGGTGGACCACGGCTGGTGCTTTCCCCCGTCGTCCTCGTCCGTGTCGTCGATGGCGGGAGGCGTCGCGGAGAAGGTCGGGGGAAGAGACATCCGCACGCTCTTCCGGCGCACGGGGGGCGACGTGGTCGATGCCGTCGACTGCGAGATGTCGCTGCCACTCGCGACTATTTCGTGCGTGCGGTCATCATGGGGTGGCGGAGGTGGCGGTGGGAGAGGCGTTTCGTGAAGCGAGATATCGTCGTCGTCGTCTTCGTCATCATCCAGTACCTCGCGCCCGGTCTCATACGACGAGATAGAAGAGATGTCGCTCGCACGACGCTTCGACATCATCTCCGGCGTGATCGTGGATGACGTTGCGCTGCGCGGGATCGTGGCGGGAGGTTCAGGTTTCGCGGTGCGGGCGTTACCATTGGGCATAGGGATGGCGGTGACATGATAGGGTTGAGGTTGCGCTGGGGACGGTGACGGAGTGCGACTGGCGTTGCGTAACGCGGAGCGGAGGGGCATCTTCGCAGGGAGGGGCTTAGGCTGGCTCGCCGTCTCGATCGGGAGGGAAGGCGCGGAGACGGATGCAGAGGCTAACAGTGAGTTGCGGTAGTTGATGTCTGGCGAGTGGCCGTCCTTCTTGGGGCGAGGTCGGGGAGAAGGAGTGCTGTGGGATGGCGGCATACCAGGCAAGTTGGGACTGCCGGATCCCTCGCTGATGGTGACGTTGATCGGTCCGGGGGCCTTGGGTACAACGAGGAGACGGTTCGGGTCCTGCTTCAGCGCCGCTTCCTTGTTGAAGCGGGACATGCCCTCCACAATGGTCATGAGGCTAGGCTCGCCGTTCGAGAGAACGGCGCGGGTAGGGGAAGGCGTCGCAGATGTCGAGACGGTGCGTTTGTGTTTCGTTGGAGTGGAGGGACTACCATTGGCCGACGAGGGTGAGACTTCCATGGACGCTGTGCGCTTGCGAGAAGTCGATCCGTGGCGAGCGAGCGACGAAGGCATCGATGCATGCGAAGCTACCCCTGTCGTCCTCGGAGGCGCACTAGCCGCGCTGGTGATCGACTGCTTCGATAGGGAGGAGTTGCGAGAGAGCGATGTCTCGCCCTCCGCCAACAAGGCTGCCGCAACTGTCGGAGACTTCTTCAGTCGACCGGACGGCCCTGCAGCTGCACCTTCGTGCTTCTTCGGCGTAGCTGGCTTGGCGGCTCCATTGATGCCGTCCTCGGAGACTAGCTTGCTGTGTGCGTGCTGCCTATTGCTCTTCGCGCGTGCTTTACTGACCGACTCGGTTACGGTATCGCTCGCATAACCCTTGTCAGCATCAACTCTCCTCGCTGGAGGCGGAGCCTGCACGGACCCGCGCTTTGCCGCACGCTTCTTCAGCCTATGCGCGTCACCCGCCGCCATTTCCGTAGGGGAGTTCAGTAAAATCGGTGCGGGAGAGGCACTCCGTTGTGTATAGGAATGCGATAGAGCAGGTCCCTCGTCATCAGAGCTGTCGCCGCGGCGCACCGACGCAAGGTTCCTGTCGATGCGAGTGTGCCACCCGCTCTGGGTCTTCGAGGGAGACGCGCGCTGCGGTTCTTCCGCGTCGTTGCGCGAGCCGCCGACATGGAACAGGGCTGCGAGGCTGCCGAAGACCGACCCAGCCCGCGTCCTCGACTTCTTGGTGGGTGAGTCGCCCCGCAGCGATAACGGCTCGCCGAGAAGGTTCTCGCTCGTCGATGCTTTCGGACCGCGCAGGGAGAAGGAGACATGGCGGGAAGGCGGGGCAGAAGGCACAGTTTTCACCTTGGCTTTGGGCTTGCCCTTCGAGAACCGCGGATTCTCATGTACTTCTACAGGCACTGCGGGTTCTTCTTCCTCAGCGCTGCTGCCCGCGCCAGGTTCTTCTTCGATGATAGGATGTTGGATGGTTCCATTTGGCAGAACAAATTCGCCAATAGAATGTGCTGGAGGGATCTGTAGGGTGTACGGCTTCGGTGGTGTCGGGACCGTCAGGGGGGAAGGTGTTCTCCACGAAGAATCAACGAGTGTGCTAGGCCCGGACGAATGTCCGATTTGTGACGCGGATTGCGAAGGCGCTATGGAAGATATGTCAGAGCCGGCTTTGTCGTAACCGGGGAGTGGCTTATGGAGATAGGGATGCGCCAGAGGGCTTCCTATATATGTGAATTGTCAGATCGCGGACATGGAAACGAAAGGGTTTGTGCTGACACGGAATCATCCAATAAAGTCCTCCGGCACAGGCAATGTCCACATAGCTCTGGCGTACGTACCGTGTCCGTTTGCCATATCCAAGACGTCAAGGGCACGGATGCCCTCCTTCCCCATCTCTCCCCAGGCCCAACCACAGTCTGCCAGTGCTTTGCAACGCGCTTGCAGCCCGGACTTGATCGTGTGTAGCCGGAACACGTTCAGCTCCTGCTCTTTCGCGGCCAGGTGCGCTTCGCAAGCTTGCAATTCCGCCTGAGCAGCAGATAGCTTCTGTCCGACGTGCACTTCTGGCTTGGAAACCGAGAGGCTGGAGCCGGACGGGGAACCCCCTAACATGGAATCTCGTGTTGGCTTCTGCTGCTTCGACGCCTTGATGAGACGCGTTACGCTGTGTACATGTGAGCAACATGGGGAAAGGTGGACAATCTTAGGAAACTTACAGGATTTCCCTGTCCCGCATGATGTTTCCTACGTCATCCTCCATCTCCTTGAGGGCCTTCAGCTGCTCTTGCCAGCGTTCTACCGCAGCCGCGTAAGTACGCAACGCATCGTCCGCACCCGCGAGAGCCCCAGCTACAGCCACTATGACCTGAGAAGTCGGAGGTGGACATGCCGCAGCATATGCGGAAAAGGAGGCGAGGGTAGACTGGGAGTAATCAAGAAGTATAGCCAAGTGTTTCGAGTAGTCTTTCTCGTGACTGAGAAGATTCGCGAGAAGACGCGAATCCGTTGGTCTATGCACCATTCAGTTGACTGAAGCCGAGGCTGCTCAAGTCGGAACGCGGCAAGCAGCCTGGCAGCTGACTGCGACAGTAAGCTGCGGAAACCAGATTGGACGTTTGCGGATAGTCGATAGACGGAGAGAGAGCTTTACGGAGAGCCAGGGTATAGCGCGTACGCGACGTACAGTAGTTGAGATTAAAACGAAATACGATCAGGCAGTGACAATGGTGGCGGTCAGAAACCAAGCAGCATATTGAACGCTCGGCGAAGGCAGTGCGCAGAGAGAGAGGTATCCACATAAGGTAACTGCTGTGGTTGGACGTGATCATTCCTTCTCCCGTCCACTCTGTCGTGGGTTGAGAGTTTATGTCGACAAAAGTAATTTGATACAATCTACGTCACACGGACTGAATGTAAATATATACTACAATCCTTATTCTTGAAGTTGGTGGGCATTCTTGATGATATCAGCAGCCTACTCGAGTCAAAACCGTAATTATACTGGCGGGATCCGAGACACGCAAACGGCCCACCTTCTCGGCAATAGCATATACCGTGGCTTGTGTATGAGCAGATATTTGCTGCTCATGCGTTGCTTCAGCTCAATAAGGTGTACAGCAAGCAGGACAAACTCACAATCGGAATAACCGAAGCGTCGACCTATGATATCGTGATATCAAGAAATGTGAGAGCTTGGCATGTAGCGAAGGAGCTGTATGACTTACAATTCGGAGGTTGGAGGTTCCATATACCTTGAGCTGAGGGTCTACAACCCCTCCGTCTTCCTGCGGTAGCATTGAAGCGGTGCCTATGGGATGGAAAACGCAGGCGCATTCTTTCTTGATATACTCTTTAAGAGCTTCATCAGATGCGGATTCCTCTAGGCTCGGAGCTACTTGTGCGCGGATTGCATCGCACAAAGGCTTGGTCCTATAGACCCTACCAAGAGCAAACTTCAGCACAGCGAGGAGCATATCCAGATCCAACGGAGTAGAGAAGTAATCTGGCGTCGCGTAGTAAGTTAGAATTCAATCAAGGCGCCTGGGGTGAAGCTGTACGCGTACTCGGGTCTATCGCCGGGGGCACAGTCGGGTCCAGGGATGCGACGTGAACGCTTCCTCGGGATAGTGGATGCATTATGGAGGATACCATGGACGAGTACCGCGCGCCGGGCGTAGGCTTCCGAGGAGAACTGCGGTAGAAACCAGGGTACAGAAGCAACCTGGAAAAACGAACTCGTGAGGGGGACGTGACGATGGCTTCGCACCAAGACGCACTTACTCGCCCTCTGCGGACTCAGGGTTAAGGAACCAGTTGATTTGCAGCTCGAGCTGCCTCCGCAAGCCTACAGGTGCTTTTCTAGCGACTTCTAAAGCTTGCTCTTTCCATTGTGCAATTTGCACGTCTGAAGCGAAGGCGCTTGCAGGAAGGAAACCATACGCAGAGACAGACGCGGTCGATAAGTAACCCCTGTGTGATTGGCTGGTGATTGCGCAGTGAGTAACCCACGCCATCAAGGGTTAAGAAAGAGCACGTACTACAGCTCCCGTTGCTTCGCGGCGACCCGAGGGTCGAGGGCGTCGTCCAATGTCTCATAGTCAGGGTCTATCTCGTTAATAGAGTATACCTTGACGTGGTCCTGTGAACGCGTCGGGATGAATATTGAACGGCGTGGCAACTGCGCTAGTGAGTACCTCTGCATGGACGTTAGTATCGCCCGCAACCCGAAGTTTACAAGAATTGAGAACTGACGCAGATTTTCTCCGACCCCTGGCAATTCCAAGATCTGTTGTATGCCGTGCTTCTGAAGAATATCGGCTCTTCCAATGCCTGAAGATAACCCCGTCATTCTGGTTTGAGCCACGGCACGACGGACCCTCCGAATCTTACCTGAGAGTTCTAGGATTTGTGGAGTTTGTAGGGAGCCTGAGACAACTCGTCAGAGCATCCAAAGAAGTGTTGTCATAGAAAATGTTACCTGCAGCGAGTACAACCTCCCCACGCACTGTAGCACAATACATCCGATCATCATGCATGTACTCAACCCCGACCGCTCGCAGTGGTTTGGTGGCGCCGTCGAATACGATCTTCGTGACAACAGTATTTGTCAATACAAACAGATTGGGCCGATTGATATTCGGCTGCAGATAGGCCTGTGGGTTCCTGAGTCTCAGGTGGCCACAGCACGTTCTGCCGAGGGGCGACTCACACTGGCAGAATATGTCCGAAGCGCGGCCCGGGGCTCTACTGATAGAAACGACGTCGCACCACCGACATTAGTTCCGTTATCCTGCCATGTCGTAGGAAAGCGCTAAATGTGAAGTAGCGATAACGCGTCGAAGAATGCGAATAGGCCCACCGGATCGGGGTTTCTGGGAACTCCGAGTTCGCTCAAAGTGTCCAAGAAAGTGAAGTGGAGGGGGCTGAACCATGTCGGGTACGCCTTGACAATGGGGCCCGAGGTTCCGTGGTATCGAGGGTCTGGGTCTACTAGTCCGTTCTCCTGAGCGGCTGGAGTTGCAATAGGCACCGCGGTCTCCGACTGCATACGACGCATAATCATTTGCTCAACGCGGTCATACCTAATGGGGATGATACGCCGTACCTTCTTGAAGTACTTCAGGAATTCATCCCAATTCCAACCGGGGTTACCAAGGGCCTCGAACGCTGCATGGAGGGTGAGCTTTTAGACCAATGCACGTGAAAAGGATGAGTACCATCATACTCCCGAGCAGACGCTCTGTGTGTTGTCAACGCTTGACAGGCAAGTTCATCGCTCCTAGACGCACCGGTTGAATCCTAAGAAGTTGATCTGCAGAAACGTCCATGATCAGCACGTTGGTATTTACGTAGATGCACCACGCACCATCGAGCATCCTCCTAGGGCTTTACCGCTGGATAAGGACGCGGATAATAGTATGAGTATCCCAGACTCGAACCCAAGGGGATAGCATCTCGTGCTACGAACCGTGGCTGAAAGACGGAGCGACCGTCGAGATCTGTTTGAGGTACAGACATGAAGCTCCAATCATATTTGGAGTTCCCAAGGATGCTGCCGCAGAGTCCTGTCCATAGTTTTGTGAGTGCCCCCACATATGTAGTGTGATAGGCGATATAAGTGCTTACCAGGTACGTTGATTGCGTCAACATTCGGATCCCAGTCGCCAGCTTCTATCACACCTACCACAATAGATGGATCTTCCGAAAGTCTAAGTAGTCGCGACTGTCAATGACGTCCGTCAGGCTGGCCATTCAGGACATACCTAGTAGCAACCACGAGACCAGCAGTGCCTCCGCCAATGATGATGTAGTCGAACTCCGTCGAGGCGAACCTTTCCGCATTAACAATAGCAGCCATACCTTTTGCAGCCAGGTCTAGTTGCCGTTCTACCCCCCGAGCTCTGAGAAGAGGGATAGGCCAAGCTGCGCCCTGCACAACTCCTTTATAAAGCCCGTGAGCGCAGTTGCACTCTCCGGAGTGAGTCGGCATGAGTGCGAACAAGTGGGTCTCATGTCTATGCTCTATGCTGTCGTAACCATACTTCTCCCCGGTCATGGGCAACCAGCCACTAGGTCTTCCGATGTTTTACAATGTGTAATAGGGCTGAATGATTGCTAATCACCGCTATCACTCAATGAACATGATGTTAGCAACATCCAGTTCGAGCCAGCGAGCAAGGTCGCCAGTTGTGCATTCGCCATGACGCAATGGCGTCTTACGAGGTTGCATCATCCCTGCAGCCTGCTCGCCTGATTATATGGACACAATAGATCTATGGGGCAGGAATGAGCTTCCACCCATATGCCTAGCCGGTCAACTATCGAGATACGTCGTAGCGAGGGAATTAAGACTCACATATAACATAATGCCTTTGCGGTTGGCCCGATGAGTACTATATCATGAACATGCAATGTACCATTTGAAATGTACCGCATGAACGTAAGTACTGTCGCCATGCAGAAGGTGGGAGTGGCGTCGGAAGTAGTTGAAGAAAGAGGAGGTCTTGGGAACTCGCGTTCTGATGAATGAGCGCCTATAGCAAGACAACTGCGTCTACTGGCTGTCAGGTGAATGCCAACTTGAATGGACGCGTAATGTCCGTGACAAACCTTGGACGCGATAAGCACCTGTAGGCAGACCTAAAGTACCCTCTCAGTCGGTGCAATTGGCAAGCAAAATATCGCAGAATGTATGCTATCAATGTGTACGTGCTATGGATCACAAAAGCAAAACACAACAGCGCGTCGCAAAGGTATGGTCCATGTCCGAACAAGTGTAAGGTATAACAGAAGCACAACAAGCCAAAGTCTAGAGTCCATCGTATCCGCCCGCCTATCCACAGACAGACAGCTGTCGGGCACTATCTCCACCAGGCCGCCGCGCATCGCAGGTACGAGCGCGGACGCCGACTCCACCATCAGGTTTTACAGCACCACAGCAGCGCCGATAACGAGCACGCCGGCAGCAAGCGCCTTCGCGTTGCCGCGGAGCGCAGCAGCAGCGTTAGGGGGGTTGGTGGGCGTGGTGGTCGCCGTCCCAGTGCCAGTGCCAGTGCCAGTGCCAGTGCCCGTGCCCGTTGCCGTGTCGGTACCGGTGCCCGTACCCGTTGCAGTGTCGGTACCTGTACCCGTATGTGTTACAGTGTCGGTAGCTCCGCCAGTACCAGTCGCAGTATCGGTACCAGTTCCGGTGCTCTGGGTGACCGAGTGTGTACCCGTGGCCGTGGTAGTTTCGCCTCCCTACGAGTTTGAATGGGGTGATGGGCAAACAGAGCAGAGTGCATGGTAGAGAGAGGAGCGTGTATGGAAAAGCGAGGGCTGTCAGTATGAGGTCGATGCCACCGTCAATGAACGATGGAACTGACCGTCCCGGTACCCGCAGGTCCCGTAGAGGTGGTGGAGCCTCCCGTAGCGGTGCTCGTCTGGCCACCGCCGGGACTGCTGTCGATGGTGGTGGTGCCAGTGGAGGCGGGTAGACTGGTAGAAGTGGCACCCGGGCTGCTGTCGATGGTGGAGGTCCCGGTGCCGGTAGGAGTACTGCTTGTCGTGATGTCACTCACGGCCCGACGCTCGACAACCGGCGCGAAGGCGTTCACTATTCGTAGAGGTCAGGTCGTGATGAGTAAGAAAGTCGACAGCAATCACGCACCTTGCGCAGCGACAAGCGCGGCGCCCAAGACAAGGCTGAAGACACGCATATCGAAAACGGCGGAAGCGAAGTGAAGAAGGGATGAAGGAGGGGAATGAACGCTGAAAGCAGCGGGGATGCGTTTGGTCCTCTACAACTGGACGGCCGGGTATTTAAATAACGGAAATGACTTGGCGTTTGCATGTGGGAAATGCGCGGTCGCCGCCGTGTTCCCTTGTATCGCCACTGGACATGCAGGCCCACAGATGGTGTTTTGAGGCCGGTCGCGATCGATTTCAAATGCTCGTCCCACGATGCAAAGGATCGTTTGAACCTATGCAGTCTTACTGATACTTACCTGTACGCATAGTCAACATCAAAAGCAGGAGCGTGTGCCATTGTGAAACTAACAATCAGCTTCAGAAAGAGATTAGACAGGCGAAACCGCGCGAAGATCACCTGGCTGAGGCATGCGCAGTGACCCGCGGGCTGTCAACGCCGTGAATAGAAGTCGGGACTGTTGCGGCTATGCCCTCTGCACGAGGCAGTGTCTGACGCGCCTACATGTCAGTGCAGGACGCTGGGATTGCGCAACCGCTGCTGCTGCGCATGCTGATGGTTCTCTCGGGTAAACATCGAGCTTTAGGTGTAGTGACATACCGTTTGAATGGCGGGACCTCTCCCGTGGACTGTATTCGACACCGAACGGGCTGGATGGGCCATGGCCACGATGTAAACTGCTTCGAGTGCATACCAGCAGCACATGGCTGAGAGCCTTGCTCCCTACGGACTTCCGATAGAAGAGTGATGGCTGCGAGCGTTGAACAATGACAGGGTGATTCCCCAGATGGTATGCTATCGCGCAGTGCGGACGCAGTCGGGGCTCGGTAGTACGATGAGGGCGGCAAAGAATCCGAGGCACCGTCGTACTTCCATATGATCTGATGTGCATATTCCTTCGTTGTCAGTGGAATCTCTTCCTTGGCCTACGACGCATATCATATAGGGGGATTGCAACTTCGAGCTCCGGCGTGAATACGGCGTACCTGTCCGCGCCCAAGCCCGGTTGACATATTGCGGCTGTTGTAGGGCAAGAGTACCTCCGGTAGGGTTTATGGTTCGCGTGGGTAGGGAACCGCCTGGATATCACTAGGCTACCCATGCGAATGTAGCATAGGGGACGATTCGGGGAGCGTGGCATGGCAGCGCAGCAGTGGAATCACTGCATCAACGCTGATTGTATTTGAGCACGACTCTAGATAGTTGTCAGCATCCATGTCGCGTTATAATGAATTAGATGCGATACTGTGGACGAGTTCCATTATGTCACTCACAGCCGTGTTCCCCTTTAAGTTGCAAACCCTCCACGTCCGGGGCTGCACGTTACCGACGTTCAGGCTGGTGTCATGGCTCAGACTTTGCAAAGATACGCGTTCCTGGTTTAACTACATTCCCAGCAGGACTGGACTGTCGAACAAATTACGAGAACGCGCTCAAGTTGCGGGAGGTACTGGTGGCAGGAGACCAAGGTAGAAGGCGTAGGGGTACGAGCCTCCTGACACGGCGGGCATTGCCGCATATGTCCCGGTAATATATTTGGCACATAGTCGGAACCACGAGTCTAAGTATGAGATGGCTATGAATCGAATATGTGACCGTATTATGATAAAGCCTTTGTAGCCCCTATGACACGGCTATGGTACCGCTCCATAGGCAAACTATCGAACTGTCTCATAGTTGCGGTATGGCCGCATCAAGACTTATATACAATGCAGCTATTGACCGGTTTTTGGCGCCATCTCGAAAAACCATGACAAAACCTGACAATATTGGTTCGATAGGTTATTCTGGAGGCAGCCATGGTGCCACTATGAGACAAAGCAATAGTTTGCCTATGGAACGGTATCATAGCCGTGTCATAGGAGCTACAAAGGCTTTATCATAATACGGTCACATATTCGATTCATAGCCATCTCATACTTGGACTCGTGGTTCCGACTATGTGCCAAATATATTACCGGGACATATGCGGCAATGCCCGCCGTGTGAGGAATGATCTGACGCGTGGGGTCACGATTTGGCTCTGTCACAAGTCACACATACTCTCAGTTAAGGTCTCCAGTAAGCAGGCGTTATTTGGCAGTACTTATACCACATCCACTGTGACACACTCAACCCCGGCGGCCTTTCAACAACTTCTTGGTCAAGTTCCTAGGCCTCCATCCGCCGCCATGCAAAACCAAGTAGAAGAGCTGTCCAATGCAAGTGTTATGGAGCGCTTCGCAACTTATTCGTTCGCAACAGACGCAGAATATCAGGTTCAATGCGGACGCAGTCAGCTTGCAGGCGAACGTGCTGAAGCGGGCTTGCAGGAAGGCTTGTCCGGTATCGTTTCGAGCGGTGTGTTGGAGGGAAAGACCGAGGAAGAGAAGGCCGAGATAATCCTTCGCTCAGAAGTGTTCTACTTCAACCGGTAAGACCTGCTTGTGGGGAAACTCGAACCAATTACGCTAACATATAATGATGCATTCGGTAGTCGTACAGGTGCTTCGATCTCCATGGAAGAGGCACGCATAGCCAATGAACGAGGAGTCTCGGGTGTGGAAGCACCACCTGTAGTCTCTTCATCCGCTGTCCAGCCATCGAACGGAGCCTCCGCGCCAGAACCGCAAATGCTGTCGCTCGCGCAGCTAAAAGCGCTCATCGAGCAAGGCCGGACGGACGAGATACCCAACAATAAGATTATCCCTAACGTGCTGAGTGTATGTGTCCGTCGTGATCGCTCAGATGAGTGTGATGCTGATCAGACTGGTATAGACCGAGGCCCCAAGCGAATCCAAGGCGGCACCGAGGAAAAAGCCATGGGAGGTGAACGCGAGTGCATAACGTCTATGACCCTTTCCATCTCGGATCGCTGCGTGTGTATGCAGACAATTTCACTACATGTAACAACATCTGTACTATCATAGCGCAGCAGCGCTCGAAGAATGCAATGGAGGGTAAGCCACCCGCATGTGCCGTATGATTGCTAGGATAAACGTCTGATCGCAATTGCGCACACAGTTACTGGTCAAGCCATACGCAGATTCACCATCGACCGCACAAGCTTCCGACGGTCAACGATCCGTGAATCCCAATAAAGTCATGAATCACCGCAATACATCACTCGGAACCATATCCAAGCCGAAGAGACGAAGGCCAAATCCCCAGTCCATGTACTACCAATGTATTAAGGTATCTCCACCAATCCCGTTTCCCATCCACTCAAAGAGCCAAGGCGATGATCATCGCACCGACTGCACCCGCAAGCCCGACAGACGACACCGTGGTCATCACGCCCGCGCCAGTCTTGTTGATCGACTTGAGCGGGTCTGAGCTGGAGCCCGTCTCCTGGGCACCGTCGGTCTGCTGAGCAGCGGTGGACTTCGAGCCTGAGTCCGCAGGCGAGGTCGAGGTAGGGGTTGCGCCGCCCGTCGCCGAGCCCGAGCTGCCGGATCCCTGGCTACCAGTGGCTGAGCTGCCGCTAGGAATCGTCAAGGTCTTGTCCGAGACGTTGGCACCCGCCGATTGGCACGCCTGGGCGTACTCTGCGGTTGCGCTGTGAGCTAACTCGCTCACGGTGAGAGGTGAGGAAGACGTACGGTCGTATTCATCCTGGGCCTCGATCATGATGCTCTCATCAGGGTCCAAGCTCAGGGCACACTCGAGACAGTTGTAGAGCCCATTGCTGGTATCGCTGCTGCAGAGGCAGGAGAGGTCGCTTGTGCAGCTATCGCTCTGTGTCGCGTGCAGATGAGCAACAGATTCAGGCGTCTATGGAGATGTGGGTACTCACCGTCAATGCCGTCGAGATTGTCGCACACTGAGACTGGCACTGTTTGCGTGAAAGGGAACTATAAGAATCAAGCGTGCCTAACTCGAGCAGACAACAAACCTGGGGAGGAATCTCCGAGGGATCGAAATCAGCCGCCGATTGCCTCCTAAGCAAGCTGAGGATGGGGGAACGAGCGCTGATAGCGGTCGCGGCAGCTATGGTTTGCGTGTAAGTCACCACTCCCATGGGTGCGTAGGTTGAAAGTATAACCGTACCTTGACCCGCGAAGAGAGCAACAGAGAGGACAGCGAGGCCGTACATGGTGATGCGGGCAGAAGGCGGACAAAGGTGGGCTGGGAACGAGAACTCGAGTCCTGTCCCTTCATCCTGTCTCGAGTGTGCCTTTATACACGCCGACGAACAGATCCTGATGGACTTACAGACAAAGGCCCGATCAGGTACGAGCACGCATGCCTCGACGCGGAGATGCACCGGGACGGCCTGCTGTCGCTCAAAAAGGCAACATTTGTGGATCGTTGCCGCCCATTGCCATGGTGCGCCGCTGACTCGCGCCTCGACAGGCCACCGCACCGCCGCGATTTGCTTGGCTTCCGCCGCCACCTAACAGCACATGGCATACAACCGCCTCGAGTAATTGCACCTTCTCTGATCTCCTCGTCACCTCTTCGCGATGAATCATGCTTCCTCTCGCCTTAAGCTTTGTCGTTGGCGCGCCCACGCTAGTGGATCTCCGGCGCCATCACTATTCAGTTGGGAAGATGGGAGTTGCGTTGTGTGAGCGGCGATAGACTTCTGCCAATCGTACCACACGATGGTTGTAGCCTGCCATCGAGGATACAGTGGGCGGCGATCCGGATAGCGCGGAACCGGGTCGAGGTGACTCAACGCATCGATACCGCTGGTGCTAACCGACGTCCGATCAAAAATGTAGTTGGCAGTAAGCGTAGGCTTGGCGTTGGGGTACGTTTCGCTTGCCTCGTCAGGAGGTTCAGCATTTACTGACAGCTAGCGTGGTGGCAGCGACGTTGCACTGCACTGACCTCCTAGAATAGTTTAGCGGACACCGAGTTCATTACCGGAAAATACCCATGCATTGCACAACATCCGTGGCGGCCGGGGGCATGCCATGCACACGCACACCTGATCTTTCAACTCGTGGTTCTGCTTCTTCACATACAGCGTAGACCGCCAGCCTGACTCGTAATGATACATTCCTCGATCGACGTCCGAAGTGACCAAGGTGATACTGACGCCCCACAAAATCGCTGCACCCTTCACCACTTCTCGTGGGCAGGCCGAACTGGATCGCAGGACGGTAAGCGAAACATACTCGTACATGACGAACATTGATGCTCACGGTCGAGTTCCCATGTCCAGGCAGATCTGTCTTGGTTGGCTAGGTAGAGGTAACTCTGTGACGCACAGCAATGGATCAAAACGACTCTCCTGAAATATTTGGCAGTTGCACTTGCCTTTGCGATGCTCTCAGGGTCGAGGCGAACGTCAGCGTTCTCTTTCCAAGCCTTCGCCGCCTCCTCATCAGTGCGACGCGACAGCGACAGATCAGTCAGAATCCCTGTCATGTGACAGGCGCAATGTAGTTAGTACGTATCCCAACTGCACTGCACTGCAAGAATCGCGCTGGCTGACCTCCGTCAATAATGGCCTATTACGCGAGCCCCGATGTGAAGACATAGTCAATATGGAGTCCCAAGAAAATGCGGTAACATACGCACGTGAGCGACCTATCACAAGTCCATGACTGTCAGACGTGCGCCTTCCTCGCTCTGATATACAGCACTCACATGGATATTCTCCTTCCCGAACTCCTTGTTCAGACTTTGGCTGAGCGCCCTCACTGCGAACTTGCCCGCTGCGAACGCGCTTGTCGTGACGTTGCCACGCAAGCTGGCCGTCGCCCCTGTGAAGATGAGCGTGCCTCGCTTGCCGAGGTCGTCAATCTCGTTCTTCTTGAACGCCTCGATGACCTCGTGCGCGAACGCAAACGAGCCGTTCACATTGGTGTCGAGCACGGACTGCAGGTCCTCCTCGGTCACGTCCAGGAAGCGTTTCCACACGCCGCCACCTGCATTCCAGAGCGCGGCCCGGATCTCCGGTGTCTCGCCGGCCGACCACTTGTGCGCCTTGATGGTGCCGAAGACGTCCCTGAGGGCCTTGTAGCTGTAGGACTCGATCGGGAACGCGGCAGCCTGGAACAACGAGGACCACGCTCATTACTGGGACTATGTTTGAAAGCAGGTGAGCAGCCTTACCTCCCCACCAGCTTGGTTAATACCCTCGGCCGCCTTCTTCAGCTTGTCGGCACCGCGGGCGATGAGTGCAACACGGTATCCGGCCTTTGAGAACACACGACTAGGAAGATAGGGGTCGCATGAGTGCCAAGCCTAAGAGGTACGTGTTCACCAATCCATGAGGGATACGCACGCCGTGGCCCCACCAGTGCCTGTGTGGATTCGCGACATGAATCAGTGCCACGGTCGTAGTGTATTCGGGAGTGAGACATCCGCGACGGGTATTAGTACCGTACCTGAACCGTTGCCCACTCCGGCGATGACGATGATAGGACGAATGGCCATTGTTCGTATTGACACTTGGTACTTAGTATGATTCGAGTGAAGTTGCTGAGATTGTGAGTTGTCCGTTTCAGCGGTTAGCAGTGAGCGATGCTTTATAGCAGCCTGAGCTTGGGGATAACACGCAAGCCTGACGAAGAGTGCGTCATATAACGTTCGGGCAGACGTGACCAATCTGCAGCCCCATATAAGTAAACCCGTCGGCCAAGCTTTGTCATGCCGGTCCCACGCGAATTGCAGTGCCTATACTACGAGAGTTGCGCCATCAATACGTTGGACTTCTCGCACACAAACACCACAGCGTAGCTCCGGTAGGTCGGCATATGACCCGCAGTATCAGCACGATATCCCTTGTGGCGCTATATTGGCAGGGTACATACGGAAGCGATTGGAAACGAAGTGACTGAACTTTGTTCAACCAGCGATCATCCGTGTTCGCAGTGTTGATGCAGCACAAGCGTACCTTACATGTCAATCATCTTCAGCAAGAGCAAGCTGCGCACACTGGGCGCGCCCTGACTGTGGCCGGAGGACTTGCCACCGCTTGATGTAGGGTAGGGTGATAGTGGCGTAACAATCATGTATAAACTTGTGCATGCATGAGAATCCGATAGTCCGTGGGATGTTGCTACAACAAAAATGCTATGAAAGTCCAGAGATACGAGCGAGGCAAAGCGCTTTCGGGCTGAGGAGAGGGATGAAACGTGTTCTTAGAGGACGCTGGGCAGGTCTCTATAATCACTTGGAACAAGTGTGTTGTCCAACGGCTTCGACCACTTGTCTGCAGATATCGCCGAGGGCCGATCAGCTAATCGCAGATCGCAAACGTCGCGTGCACTCAATGAGCTTACCTGGACAAGCGAGGAAGTAATCATCCATGGCGCTCACGAAGCGCTCTTGATACTCGTGTGGTGGGACGACGGTCACTTCCTTCCCCGCATTCAGGCCTTGCTTGGCCTTGTATTCCAGCGTTTTGGCGAAGGTGTAGCTGCCTGTGGTAAAATCAGCCAACGATCCGTAGTATAAGGGTAGACACAGAGCGACTGACCTATGGTATCGACGAGACCGCAGACCATTTGTTTGTTACTGTCGTCTATTCCGAGAAGAAGCCTGGAGATCCAGGATAAGAGAGCGATTGCAGGATACAACGCGATTCGCTCACGAGTAGTCCATGATGTTACTCTTCGCTAGGAAGTCGCAATCCGCCTTGACCGCCTCCTGTAGGACGACCTTCGAATGTGGTCTGACCAACGTCAGCGCTCGTTGCTGGCCTATCATTCCGACACACAGATCAACAGCTGCACGTTATCCAGAACGAGCAAACGTACCCTCAATCCACTCTCCATCGAACAAGGTCTTCGAGTTAGCGCCACTGCTCGCTTTCACTTTACGGCCTTGGATGCCCTTAAGGTCGAACGTCTTGGATATCTGCGTGTTGTAGAAGAGGTTCTCCATGACGAGTAGATCCGCCTTGGCCTGCGTCGTGCCGCTCTCCAGGTTCCGGATCTCAACCGTGTAGAATCCAAGCAGCTTCGCGAGGACGGTGGGCCTGCTCGTGGTCGCCTCCATGTACTTGAAGTATGAAGGGCCCAAGTCGATCAAGACCTGTCTGCACGGACGTCAGAACAATGAGGATGACGCAAATCACGTAGAATCAAGGCGAGATCTCACAAGTCCGCTACGTTCCACGCGTTGACGAGGGTCTTGATGATGAACCGGTTATCCGTCGTCTTCCAGAAGTTCGACCTGCTCTTCCCGCCCTCGGCCGCCCAATTTTCGCTGCGCGATAGGCTCTTCAAGAACACGTCCTCGACGCCGCACCGCTTGCGCAGCAGGTCGAACTGCTTCGCATAGTACACTGTACAGCTGAACCTCAACCGCTTCCCAATCGTCCAGTCGTACTTGATATGCGGCCGGTCGTCGATCGTAGGCGCGTCTGCAGACAGCAGCCCGTGATGAGGCGCCCCGGCCTGCGGACGCTGTGGATCGCCAGGCTTGAGGACATAGCGCATGGCGGACGTGAGAGAGTTTGTGAACGCGGAGGTAAATGTGCTGGAGCCATGCTTGCTCGGCGTCGCGGGAGGCTCACTGGAATCAGATGCAGGAATAGCGGGCAGCGCGCTCTTCCGAGACTCTTCGCTGTCTTTAGGTGGCAATGGCGGAGGTGGAGGCGTCGCGACACTGCTAGCACTATCAAGGCCGATAGTGGAGCCATCGCTGTCGGAAACGATTGAGGACGCCTTGCCGCGCCGAATATGCGTCTCAATGATCCCGGACGACGACGGACGGCTATCGGTCAAAGACGAGCGCGACCCATTCGTTGGCCTCACCACAGCTTCAAGGTCGTGGAGGATCTTGCCGGCGACCTCTACAGCCTCCGGCATGCCACTCACGCGCCCGTCAGCAGCCAAATTCGTGACCTCCACAGCGGGCTTCGCACGGACAGACCGTGGCGTCTCGAGGCCACTAGGCTTAGCGCCGGGTGAGCCAAGAGGGGATATCAAGGAAGACGTCGAGCCAGCGTCCGCAGAAGCCTTCTGCCGCAGGACGTTCTGGATGGAGATGAGCGAGACCGGCTCGCGTGGATGTTCCTTGCGGCTGATCACCGCCGAGTAAGTCTCCGGTTCTTGCCAACCCGCGTCGTCGTGATCTGGATCTGGCTGGGGGGCTGAACCAGACACAAGGCGTTTGAGCGACTCTCCCGCCCGGAAGAGTGAGGGCCTCGCAATGGTAGGGGTCGTTGGAGGTACTGAAGGCGCTGGATTACGTATGCTGCCGATGTTGGAAAGCTCGCGTTGGTAGTCAACCGAGCTGGACGCATTCTGAGTCAACACAACGTCTAACACGCCAGAATCCTGGACACATACCTCAGGGTGAACGCAATGATGCTCCCCCAATCGTCCTCCCTAACGATCACACTTCCACCCGGCACAGCATGGCACCCACTCTTCCACCACTCTGGTTCAGGAGAAATCGGAGCGTCTCCCAGACTGACGCCAAACGGCAGATGAGACCCATGCTTCTTCTCCCATGCCGCCAGGCGTCGAGTCGCACCACGAGCTGCGGTAATGAATGAGCGTCGGACGTCATTCAGGCTCTTCTCCGGGGTCTGAGACAGCTCGGCGTAGAGCTCCTGCTCGGTACGCTGGAACTTGTGCCGCAATCCAGATAGCAGCTGCAACGAGTCGGTGTCGTCAGGACTCACAGAGAGGGCGGTAGATCGGTCGTCAGGAGAGGGTGTGAGCGTCGGTGTGGACGCTGAAGCCTTCCTGGAATGGCCGAGGACGCTCGGGATGGGGATAGGGAGGAATGGATATGAGCCAGGAGCGCCTGCAAGACCGCTTGGCGTGGGCGTGGAGGGGGTTACGGGTGGTTGTAATGGATGCCCAGTAGGAGTCGGTGCCGAGTCGTCATCGTCGTCGAAAGCGTCGTCTGCAGAGGGAAGCCGCGGCAACGTCTTGTGAAAGGCGCTCGGGTTGTCGATCAAGAACTTGTCCTCCTGCGATCGTTGTCAACATGGATAAGGTAGTTATAATAGTAAAGTGACTTACGAGCTGGTCCATGTGCTCGGATAAGCCTTGCCACCATCCCATGATCTCTCGACGCAGCGTACGTCGAGCGTCGCCCAGCGAACTAGACGACGCTTCCGAACTCTTACGTTGGGGCTGCTCCTCCTTGGCTTTCTTCTCAGCCGCCT
Organism: Cubamyces sp. BRFM 1775; assembly: GCA_022385745.1. Taxonomy (NCBI): domain Eukaryota; kingdom Fungi; phylum Basidiomycota; class Agaricomycetes; order Polyporales; family Polyporaceae; genus Cubamyces; species Cubamyces sp. BRFM 1775. Next base: position 8,730 of record MU278664.1, on the reverse strand, counting down.
TCCGACGAAGGATCTGCAGACGGGGAACCCTGATCTCGAAGACATCTTCCACCTCGGACAATGTAAACGTCACAGTACGCCCCTTATGCGAGAACCTGCGAATGATATTGAACCGTGCCCGCGGTATGGGAGTATCTGGCGGTGCCCAAGGTTTTGGAGGAAGGGACGTATGTTCGCAAAGAGAAGGCTGCAGAGCATGGATAGTGGCAGAGTAGACTAGGAGCTCCAGGTATTTCGCGAAAGAGAACAGGCTACGTAGGGTAAATTAACGATCGTACTCGAAAGAGTTGTATAGAGCACGCACTAGGTTCCGTCATGCATCACCTCCTTGGCTGATTCTTTCCCACATATCGCGCAGCTATGCCACATGTACACGGTCTCATCGATGGAGGACTTCGAAGGCTCGCTGTTGTTCGGAAGGGATACTGTCGCAATGAGACGGACTCCACCATGAATCCATCGCAAGTCGTGTTCCGCACGCTGGAAGTGGCAATCCGGATGGATACAGGGATCCTCTGCAGTCAGACACCATCGCACGATAGCCTCACCAAGCGTCTCATCCCATCTACGACCTCGCTGGTAGTATCGGTAGTTGATCCACTTGCGTCGATGGCCTCCGCACGCGATGCGCAATGGGAAGTGCGCCTCCGCAGACGATGTCCCCGTCGTGGTATTGGGCGTTGGAGGTGGCGATAGCAAGTTGCTTGTGCCCGGGACGTGCTCCGAGTAGAGTACGGAGAACCCTTGGTGTCTAACGAAGCCCGACATACCCACCATACCTCGTATGAGAGACTCTTTGCCCTGCCACCCAAGGAGACTGGTGAGAGCAGCCTTCTCATCACCTGCCAGTCGACGAGACGGGTCTTTCCTCTCCTGCTCCGCGATGTCAAGCAGGAACCGCGGGAGCGGAAAGACGACGCCAGGGGTCGTAGAAAGAAGATCCTTCCAAGAGTCTATCCGTCGAATGCCGGTCGTATAGGGCATTTGGTGAGGCTCCCCAGAATCTTCCAGGGATAGACGAGAAGACACGGAAGAGAGAAGAGATAGTCGTCGGGTCAGGATTCCACCATCGGAGCGATGTGGCAGAGACGTGTGGCGAGAGAACTTCTGCGCGAGAGGGAGCTCAAGAGACTCCCGCCGCATGACGACTGGCGCGACATGACTAGCACGCTGCAGGAGGTCCTCGGTCTTCTTCGACAGATACGACCAGATACCAGAGCCAGAGTCCCGTTTTGCCTTATCCTTAACGTCTGGAGTGCTCGACGAGCGCTCGACTGGTGGAAAAGATGGTAGAGACGGTATAGCAGCCTTAGGATAGTGGAGCTCTACGTGCGAATTGGCCAAGAGGTCCTGTTCCAGTAGCAGCGAGAGGTAGGTGTAGACAGACAGGCGTAGGACTCTACACAGTGCAGCATAGTGAGAAGGAGAAGTGAGGCCCTTGAGATGAAAGGTGCCCCCAACGATTTGTGGGGGTTCATCGCAAGTCGTGAGACAAGCTGTTGAGGCTCGGAACGCAGTTCATACAACATAGTATCTAGTACTCACCATCCCATTCATGTACGCCATATAGCACGACGTGATCCGACAGGTCCACTGGCGCGGCGACCCTTGGTAGCATATGCTCGCCCGCCTTGAAGGCGCAGCCGATCGCAGGGCGTACAAGCCTGAAGCCCATGTCCTCCGTCAAGTCCACCGCATGCGAAGAGAGGCCGGTAACAATGAGGAGCAAGTGTTTGACGGAGGGCTTAGGTGTCGGAAGGGAGGGTACGGTCACGAGTACTCGGATTTGGTCTAGTGCAGCATTCAGTTGCTCGTCGGTAGGCGCATCCTCGTTGCAGCCATCGTCGAGCACAACCTCGCGCATCTTGCTGCGGCCCTTGGCGGTCTTGTTCTTTGCTTTCTCCTCTTCGTCCCGTTCCCTCTTGGCTCGCTCCTCCGCGCGTTGTTTCTCTTGCTCGTCATGGTTCTGTCGCCGCACGTACCTGCCGCGTCTAAGCCCCGCTAGCCACCCTCCACGAGATATGTTCGTGCCGAGCTCGTCCAGCGCAGACTCTATGCGCTCGGCCCATGTCTCCCGATCCCGTATATCAGGTTCCTCGTCCAAAGCACGCGTAATGAAACGACGGAGGTGTGCGCGTGCTTCAACAGTGAAAGTCAGATTGGATGCAATGCGGCGAGAACTAGAGGGAATTTCGGGGAGCGGTTTCTCCATCGACGACATCCTGGACTACGCCCGAGCATGTGGAAGAAGTGTTTGGTGTTTGTTGCAGTCGTCGATGGGAGATGAACGCCCTCACGGCATGTCGCGGTTCGTGGAAGAGGTATGTTGTCATCGCGCGCTGCGGCTCAAGGTCCGGACGACCGATCCACACACCCAAATCAGGCAACTCTCCAAAAACATATCGACAAACCCTCTGCGTGGAAGCGCACTTGATAACGATGTCATTCAGACGAGCAATATTACATTCAGGATTAAGAGTACATCCAATTATCGCTACACATCGTTTTCGTTCACATCTCCCCGCATTCTATGGAATCGTACTCAGCATCCGCGCAAAGTTCGACAAATAGGGCCACTCACCAACTATCTTAACTGCTAGTTTAGGCCTGTTGTTGGGACCCGTGGGCACATTCTCAATCTTGCGGAGGGTGAGCATGCCATCTATGACCCTGCCGAACACGACGTGCTTTCCGTCCAGGAAGTCGCACTTCGCCGTCGTGATGAAGAATTGACAACCATTCGTGTTAGGCCCCGAGTTTGCCTGGAGAATACAGCTCAGCGAATAGCTCAATGCTATTTCGGGTGGAACGTTGTACCATAGATAGAAGACCTGGGCCGGTATGCTTCTCCTTAAAGTTCTCGTCCTAGATATCGTGAGTGAAGCGTAGGGGCAGAAGGTCATGATGGCCACTCACAGGGAACTTGTCTCCGTATATTGAGAAGGACCCAGTGCCATCACCTTTTATAAAGTCTCCTCCTTGAACCATGAAGTTTGGTACGCTGCCTGTACGTGAGCATTCGAAGGGTTCGAACGTAGTCGCCTGCATTCACTCACACTCTACAAAGGGTAACTGATCAGAAGGTATGAGCAAAGTAGCGGAGGAATGCGAGTAGAGCACTAACCGATGGAATATCGCCCCCTTGTACCCTTGTGGTCGCGAGTTCACCCTATTATACAGTTCCAGTATTCAGCGCATCGGTCACACTATACCGGTAAATTTGCGTACCTGTACTCTCCGGTGCATAGCTGCCTGAAGTTCTCAGCGGTCTTAGGCACTATATCGCTGAATAACTCCATCTTCAGGCGACCTGCGGGCGTCTCGCCGATGTTAATGTCCATGAACACGATCGGGCGCGTCGTGCTGGTAGCGTTGCCAGTGTTGCTTGAAGACATGGTATCCTTAGATTCCCAGAGTATGAAGAGAAGGTAAAGAAAGTCGATAGGGTAGATAGGGCCGTTGAGCAGGATGTGCTCGTCGTCGTGCTCGACAATGACGAAGTTGCCAGAAACGTTCTCGAGCAGCGAACAAACACGCCAAAACAACGGTCGTATATACCGATCGCTACCGCCACTTGCGTCCCGCCACCATCTCGACTGTTCTCCGACCCTGCTTGACCTCCTCCTATCCTAGCCCCTCGTCGAACCTCTGCGATGTCTTACTTCTTGCCCCACCTCCCTTCTGGCTGGCACGTCGATGAGGCCATCAAGTCTGAAGAGGACCGTGTAGTCGTGATCAGGTTCGGTCATGACTGGGACCCACAATGCATGACGATGGATGAGACGCTATACGGCGTCGCGGAGAAGGTGCAGAACTTTGCTGTGATCTATCTCGTCGACATCACAGAGGTACCGGACTTCAACAAGGTGCGCCGCCCACTGCAAGATTAAGGAGACGCGGACAAGGCTGATGAGGAGACTAGATGTATGAGTTGTATGATCCCTGCACAGTCATGTTCTTCTACCGGTAAGCCGACTCTATCAACGTCCGTAAAGTGGATTCTTACTTCTATATACCAGGAACAAGCATATCATGATTGATTTGGGCACTGGTAACAACAACAAAATGTACGTCCCATATTACCTATCTTCTACCGTCCACGCAGTGCTCACCACCTTAACACCCTCAGTAACTGGGCAATGGATAACAAGCAGGAGGTATGCCCTTGTTGTATGCGATGCTTCCCTGGCCGTTCACTCATTGCCTCCTTATCACAGCTTATTGACATCATCGAGACCGTCTACCGCGGTGCCTCCAAAGGCCGTGGTCTCGTCGTATCCCCTAAAGGTCAGATCCTCGCCTTTCAATTCAGTACCTTCCATCGACTGACTGTTCGGTTCCAGATTACTCCACCCGTTACCGCTACTAAGCATGGACTTCATTATCGTGTGTGCTCTATCTGTACTTCTAGATTTTCCCTGTGTATGTTCCTCGCGGCATGGATTGAATGCTATCGTACTTGCGCTAAGTGACACTTCAACTTGAACACATGCGAGAGCTCTAGGTCGCAAAGATTTGGAACCTAACAAACATCTCCGCCGAATATATGCACTTCGGGCTGGAACTTGCGCCACAGCGGCCTCTCTCTTGTAAGTATACACCTCCGGTCATGAGCTCATTACAGATCCAACATACAAGTACAAAGTGCGCATCCCAACAACAGTATAAATGACACTACTTCCCTTTCATGATGCTCTCAATGCGTGCATCCTGGACCTGACGCCTCATATCCGTGAAGACCGGGAAGCCCAGCGCTAAAGTCGCCAGCCAATACTGGACCTGGGGAATGTCAGGGTACTGACCGATAAAGACGGAAAGGCGGATGTGCTTACCCCTACTATGAACCCTGTCCGGTGCTTCTTGCAGAGATAGAGCGTGTAGAGGGACTCTAGGCCGTGCAGGACGACGACGAGCGACCAGCTGAATTGAAGCGTCCATGGAGGGATGATAGTGCGGAGGGTGTTGGCGGGCGCAAAGAAGGGGGAATAGGAGGGAGAATCTGGGGTTGGCGCATATGTGGTATAAATCAGGGCGGCCATGAGCACTGCGGTGTGTATCATCCTCTTGTTAAAGCGGAAGGACGTGATCTGCGGCGCAGGAACCTAGCGCGGACGCGTCAGCGAGTGCTAGGGATAGAGAGCCGGAGCGACGTGAACGTACCATGCCGAGTTCCTCCTCCGCGTCTGCCTTCATAGTCATCAAGCGAGGCTTGACCTCCTCGTACCCCGAGAGCGGAGGGTCGAATGAGACCCGCACTTCCTTCGTCGCACCCGCTTTCGTCTGATATGTCAAGTTCATACCCTACGATTCACGAAATTACGCGTTCAGCACATAGTCAAGGCGCACTCGAAGCATGCTCACCTTTGTGTCAATCGCGGTCATCTTCGCACTGACGACATGCTCCGTGACCTTCCCCCAGTACCGCACATACGAGACGAGCGTGTCGGGGTGATTGGACATGTACATGCACAGAAAGCCAGATTTCTCCGCCACTGGGTCCGCCATGATGTTTCTGAACGGGTGCCTTCTTAGAATCAAGGCGTGCTTGCAGGTCTGTGAGTGATAACGTGGACGCAGACGTGGTGGGAGTGGACGAAAGACTGCTTGCGTGGTAGGATGACGGCACCCCGGCTACTGGCCGTGTGCTTCAAGCCTGAGCGTGGCTCGCGCGGTCACGTGAAAGCCTTCTACCCGTCGCGAGTAGCGACGCAGTTTGTAGCTGGCTGTCTCGCAAGCAGTGTTGTCAAAATGGACTGATGCCACCCGGTCAATGGCGTGTGAACTTCGTCCAATCTGCAGGGATTTGGACGAGGCTTTCAGGCATTGTAGAATGGGTGAAATCCAGAAGGAAGACCGCAAAGATAACCCCACAGTGTCAACAGACAGTATTGGACTACGCTGCCGTTTTTCAGGGTCCGGGGTCAATGACAACACTGCTCGCAAGTACTGTCGAAGATGGTTGGGCTTAGGTCTGCTTCAACTTGTTTCTGACATCCTCCGTGCTTTGCCTTACTCACCATGGTAACGGTTCGGCGCAGATCCAAGATGGCCCAGCCTACTAGACGATAATGGATGTTGTCCGTAGTACAATGGAAGCCCTCAATGGAGTACGTTGTTCTCGGTGGCTCGTACAGTAGCCTGGCATATAAATCAAGTGCCGTGGCCCCACGCGCTGCCCGACAGGAATACAGCTCGTCTACCAGGGCGTAGTAGACGCCACAAGTCCCATAGGCCGCTCTTCGCTGCCCAGGTGCGTATCCCATCTCCGACAGATTACTGAGTCAAAAAGTACTGTCACTAACGAGGAGCATCAGTGTACGTAGTACTCATGTGTCCTTGTACTGTTCCCACGAAGAGCACACGTCAAGATATCAAAGCTGCCGTCCACCGACTGCCAGCCGAGCTTCTGGCGTCCATCTTTTCCTTCTACCAGATCGATGATGCGTATGCAAAGTCCCCAAGCACGCTCGAGAAAGTCCCTCCGGCGTCTCGAATAGGACTCTGGACATCACCGCTGGACCGCAAGAGCAATGGCGCATGGCTTTCCCTCATGTTGGTTTGTCGCCTCTGGCGCAGCCTTGGCATGTCTACCCCCTCTCTCTGGACAGGTGTCGAGGTCTACAAAAGCGTTGAATGGCTGGCCTTGGCGTTGGAACGGTCAGGCAACATGGACATTTCGCTGAGCTTTCGCCATCTCCCGACGGTCCATCTCGCAATGCAGCTCAGCGTTCTACTCGACAGCGCATGCCGGCTGCGTAGACTCTCGTTTTGCTCTGTCTGCGAAGAAGATCTCCTTCCAGGCGGGCAAGGGGCGCTGCACCCTTTGTTTCGCATGCCGATGCCGCATCTGCGGGAGCTGATATTGCCCATTCGCCCTCAGCGGAAAGAAGCGATAGTTCAACACACCAGATCCTTCCTCCCATGCGTCGTCATAGATATATCCCATCTACCAGCGCTGAGCGACCTTGCCCTCGCACATGCCATCGTCCCCTGCCAGTCGCTTGCGTCGTTCTCTCGACTTCGCTCCATCCAACTCAGATCTTGCGCAGCCGACACCTCCCAAGGCTCCATGCTACCCGACAAGTTCTGAAATGTCCTAGAAGCTTGTCGCGAGCTAGAGACGCTTGACCTTCGGTCGAAGTATGTCTCATCCGTGATCGCGCGCCCCCGGTGGGCCCCCTTCCTACACCCTACCGCGCGCATGGGTTATGCAGAGGTTGCGTTCGCTACGGATCGACGACTATCCGGGCGTGGGCTCCTGGCTGGTTTTACAATTCGAAGTACCTCCTCGGTCCATCCATCTGACAGGATACTACCCAAGGCCTCACGATCGGAGGTCTGATCCTGAGGTATCGACATTCTTGCCACTCCTCCCAGTCAACTGCGGTCATATGTGCTACATTCCCGTCTCTAACCCAACGCGCGCTGTCATCACCATTCTCAACCATCAGTACGAACTCAAAGTCTTTGGAGACGTGCCGAACGTGGAAGGCGAGCTCACCCTCAGTGCCTATACTGAGTGGTCACCACGGTTCTTCTGCTGGACGCCCGCCCTCTCGCGGGGCATCGCAAACGCACACGACGTCCTACGGAGCATCCAAATCACGTCTCTCACCATGCACGGGGACTGGGAGTATTCCCCTTACATCACGAACTGGAGGTCCGACTACCTTCCCGACTTCGATTCGCTTATAGAACTGTCCGTGATAGGTCGCGGCCCAGCGGTGAACCTCCTCAGTGCTCTTAGCCTCCGCCGGTTCTACCAGAATGCGGTGTTGGACGAGCCGGGAGAACCGGTCGTGGAATCACTCGACTGTCCTGCTTTGAAGCGCCTGCAAATCAAGGGTGCCCGTTGGGACAAGGAGTTGAACGAGCGCATCTACGCTATTTTGCGCCACCGCCAGTCGTTGGGGGCGCCTCCTCTCGAGCTACATCTTAGTGTCCGGTGCAAAGGGCCCCAACGGGTCAAACTCGTCCATGACACGCTTACGACATTCTGCAAGCAAGCGCAGCCCTTGCTACGGAGCTTGCACTACGTTTTGGAGACTTGACGTGTATTCGTAGTGCAGTAGTTTCATTGATATCGTAGTCTAAGTACCTATACGCAACGTGTGATATCAGGCAATTATACACTGAGTACGTATATGGCGTGCTGCGGTACTTCATGTAGAGAACGCGGCCTGGCTAAGGGAGAGCATCTGTTGAATCAGTGGTTGCAGCGTCGACTGGTATCTTCTTCAGCATTCAACCCTTCTCAGAAGACATGGGATCCCGCTGTAGAGCGGAAGAGGTGGCGACTCGAGCAATGTCTGACAGTACTTGGCAACACTCTCCCCGATCTGGAATTGCCTTCACCGAGTCTGCCTTGTCGTGGCGTAGTAAAAAGTCTCTTGAGGTTAATCAACATGCCAGAGAGGGACTTGTTTCACGAGTTGGTAGCTGGATTCAGAGAGAAAGCAACAGCTGTTTCAACATAAGTCGGTAGCGCCGACAAGCGGCAATGCCCGCTACCTCTGCACTTGAGCATTCTCTGATGATCAAGGGACGGGTATATAGGTCAGAAGAGCGTTGATTATTTGGGTGCTTAGGTCCTGCCTCTCTGTTCATACTGGAGTGAACGAGCACTACATATTTAAGTACATGTAGCACGAAAGAGAAAGGCAGGCAGGCGTGTAGTGGACCACAGTGGCGCGCGAAGAAAACATACCATCCGGAGGGGGGTAGGAACGA
>MU278663.1:0-30779 GCA_022385745.1 Cubamyces sp. BRFM 1775 | reverse complement strand
AGGCGACCTAACCATATCATTCCCTTGCTCACTTGGGTTGCTACAGGATGGACTTCCATGCCCTCCTACGTCCTGGATCTCCGAACGCGTGGTGAGGCGATGCGAGGCGGGAAGCGCACGGCGCTTTGTCCTGCCTCCTTGGTGCTCCGGAATCCCCTGGGTGGGGATCCGAGGTACCCCACGCGGAGAATCCAGCCTCAGTCTATGGCCGTCAGATTGTATGACGCGAGCCTGCTGCAACCTTGCGCGGCTCCGTCTAGCAAAGCGTGTTGACGACTAGGTATCACGGCGAAGGACTAGGAATGGGTGATGGTTAACATTTAAGTATCAGTCCCTTGGTAGACGGTTGTAGCTGAAGGTCGCGCGTGGAGTACTAGTACGTGATGTAACGTAGTGAGACACGTGACCATTGAGGGCAGTAGGCTCCCGTCTGCTCGAATATACCTCCTCCTCCTCCTACTACAGGGAGCGCCGGTCGGCGCCGGTTGGTACATATTGATTCAAGCGCCCAATAGCTCAACGGGCTTCCTACCAATGGGCTGAGAGCAAACCGACTCCAGCGACCCTACACTGCCTCTAAGCTAGCGCTATCCTTCTGCAAAACCGAGCCCCAACACCTGACCCTCCGTCAAACTCACTGGCAAACCCGTATCATCACCTCCATTGCCTCGAGCCTCACTCGCAGTTGCACTGGCAGAAGTCGACATCGAGCCGGGCATCAGGTGATTCAAGTTGTAGCTGCACGTATACGCGTAGTACGTCTACATAGTAACTCGCAGTCAAGCCAAATTACCCTCTCTCTACTCTTCCCGCAGGTACGTGTCTCGAGTCGTTGGTCGCAGCGATCGAGCTCGCTTACTCGCAGTTGCAGAAGCCGACATCGAGGCGGGCGGAGTCCCCGTTGTAGTCGTAGTTGTAGATGCCGCCATCCTTCGACCCGTAGCATTGGGTGATGATCTGCTGGAAGCCATCCCAGCACTCTTGCTGCGTCGCGAACTCGCCGTCGAGCGTGACGTGCGCCCAGCCCCAGCTGATAGAGGAGCTGTGCGACCAGTCGTCGGAGCCGCAGAACTGCTGGCGAGCGGCGTACACGCTCGACTCGCTCTCGCACTGCTGGCAGCCAGATTGGCTGTAGCAGGAGGCGGCGAGCGCGGAGGGCGCGAAGGTCGCGACGGCGGCGGCGAGGGTAACGAAGGTCGCGAGCTTGAACTGCATGGTAAGAGCTACCGCCATGTCATGGTGAGCATTGGCGCGACCCCTAGAAATACATCTCGTCACGTACTGATGCGGAAGCGGTTTGCGTTAAAGTTGCTGAGGCTCGTGGGCTCTGGTTGTGGGTTGATGAGCAGTAGACTGGTTGTCTGGCTCGAACTGTGAGTTGTCTCCCTGCTTTTATGCTGCTCACATCTAGGCGTTACTCTTTGCCATTGCCAACATCGTTGACAGGTGTGCGCTTCTCAGACCGCAATAGCCGCGACGGATCCTTGCCCCGTAGGTTGACGGGCGTCGCCCCCTGGTCGGTAGATCTCCCAGATGCCCGTACTGCGAAAAATGTTGGCAATTCTTGCTTGGCCGGTCCCACAGCTGTCGGAGGCCTTCGATTACCGGAGAAGGTATTGTGACAAGTGCCACAATACGCGTCCCGATGAGTACAATCCATACTCTAACTCCACGACAAAGTCTACTCTGAACATTCAGTGTCTTTGTAACTAGCACGCACGTCCATCATTGTCAACAAATGCACCTTCATATGCTGTTTTCCATAGAGCATTGTAGGCGAACGTCGTCACGGTATATGCGACTTTCGTCGCCTATGGTTAGCTCCGTCTAGCGCGTTGAGGAGGACACAATACCGTTCACAATCGTCAATCTGTCGAGCGATACTTCCCTCCAGCACTTCCCCGCCGTGCCCTAAGAGGGCACGCTGATATCGTGACCTCATGAGGCGGTATTCGGACGTTTCAATCACGCGCGTCCCGTTCAATGTATTTGTCCTTCTCTCCTATTCCCGGTTGGCAATGGAGCTTAACAGCACTTGCGGTGCGGCGAACGTTCAACAGTATTCGGAATACAGTGGGGCCTGCATGCGTCCAGCAACAATCGAGCACGTCAGGCGAAGTTCGCCTGTACTAGTGAGTGAATTGTATCTCTCCGACTCCTGGCGTGACGCCGCTGTGGGGGTGAGGTGGACTAGATGCAGTACACTCCAGGCGACTTCCACACCTCCAGACTGCGGCCTCCTTCTCATCAATCAACCTAAATCGGACACCGGTGCATGCGAAATGCACGCACGTCTTCTCGGGTTGCACGGGCGCGAGGTGGATAGGTAGTTCGAGCGGCACTGCCATCCCGAGCGCCCAGCGCCCATAACCTGCATCTTTGGGGTACCGGCGAGCCAGTGCTGTGGAGCCGTCGTCCTCTCGCCCCGGATTCTCGTCACAGGTTCAGTTTGCAATTACGACAATCCGTGCGCCTCAAGCAACCTTCTCGGGTGTTGAGACAACCAGGCCCTATGAAGAAGGATGCAAATCGGCTTGGCTTGGTGAGTTGCTGTTATGCATGGCATACACGATTCGCGGGATGTGCCAATGCCGCAGTCGCGACTCCTGATGTTTATGTGAGAAGTTGCTACTTTCTACTTGAGATCACGGTGAGGTACTCACGCCTAGTTGTGCTCGAAGCGTAGTGCTGCTGAAGTAGGCGTTTGTAGCAGACGTATAGCAAACGCATCCGCCGGAGTGGAGCAAGCTGTAGCTCTCACCGCTCACGAAGGTCATATTTCGAATCCAATGATCGGTGAGCACCCTACGCACCAACCGCAACCATCTCTGCAATGGAGACGGGAGTGCCGCTGTATCGCATGTCTGTCTGCTAGCCTATTTCCAATCCTGCAGCCCGAGAAGGCGCGTTTCCGGGCGGCCATGGTCTGTTTGCATATCCAACGTCCGAGCGCACAGGAGAAGAACCATCCCATGCCCTCGGACGATCCGGCGCTGGAAGTACGCTGACCTACGGCTGCAGCGGGACGCCTAACCCCATACTACTTCACCTTGATGCGCCCGTGCCCCCTCTTCGGCATCGAGATGAAATCCAACGCGACACCCACGGCATGTGAGCAGTCCTCAGACAGGGTGTATAGACGGCTGACAGCCGTGCGGATCGGAGCAGGTAGCGAGACCTGGAAGAGTGGTGGATCGACGCGGCAATGGCCAGGGTATCCTGGGCTTGGCATGAAGCAGTGCCAAAGCTCTGCGGGATGTTGTCCTTGTTTCTGACCGGTTACAGCCGTACTAGGCGCGCGGATCGTGTACGCATGTGCGTATGCACAGTGTGACACTGGGCACGAGCACGTCCTCAGACCGCTTGTGGGGCTCAGCAGGCTTCGGGTGGTGCGGGGCGATGTCCCCAACCGCGTACTCATGACCCAGAAGGATGTCCAGAATCAGTTAAAAGGCGACAGAGGAAAGCCCTACTCGACAGACACCCAGTCTACTTCCACTCTCCGCAAGTCCAAACCGTCCTACCTCTCCCAAAGCCTTCCTCAGGTACGTTTCGCCCTCTGACCCGTGTCGCCTCATTGCTCCTCACCGCTGTCTTCGACGCTGACCACTGCCCCCAGTAATCACAATGCAGTTCAAGCTCGCCACCCTTACTACCCTCGCTGCCGCCATCGCGACCCTCGCGCCCTCCGCGCTCGCCGCATCCTGCTACAGCCAGTCCGGATGCCCCAACTGCGAGTCAAAGTCGAGCGTCTTCTCCGCCCGCCAGTCCTTCTGTGGTGGCGACGACTGGTCCCATAGCTCCTCCCTCAGCTGGGGCTGGGCGCACGTCACGCTTGACGGCGAGTTCGCTACTCAGCAGGAGTGCTGGGACGGGTTCGAGCAGATCATCGACCAGTGCTATGGCTCGAAGGATGGAGGCGTGTACAACTTCGACTTTAACGGCAAATCGGCGCGTCTCGACGTGGGCTTCTGCAACTGCGAGTAGAGGGATGGCAGGAGTACGTGTACTGCAGTTGGCGTCGCTTCGTCACGGGATGAGTACGGGTTCGCGCAGTTGTATTTAATTGCCCTTTGTCTGCAACACACGCTTTTACATGTTTTGATGACGCTGAGCTCGGTTGAGCTTGTATAAGCACCCGCCCATATGTTTTCAACACCCAACGCGCTACCATACCGGACAGCGAACAGCTGCGAGCCACATATCGCGAGAACCCAACTCAGGCGAGTCGTACTTATGGACCTGCCATTCTCGGTCTGCGGTGAGCGGTAGACGCGCGGATCAGGCACCGGCGTCAATCCCCATCGCAGTCTGTGCGCCGTCCTCGCTCAATCTCAGTTGTCGTCGCCCCGCTTTAATCGGGATCTCTTGCTGAATTGTTCTCGAACGAGTACCGCGACATCACGACTTCTACAGCTTCTGGGCACGGCCGTATCAATAACGGAATAGCAACGCAGCCGTATAACGGAATGGCGAAGCAGCCGTTGAACGGAATGGTGACCCTTGCCCGCAATGAGAGCGGATGCCTGCCAAAGAGCAGATGCCCGCCAATGAGCGGATGGTGACCGTATTGCGGTCTCAGTACAATGAAATACCGTACATGGCCTCTCAAAATCTACCAGGATAGTTCAGGTATCATCCCCATCCCATACAAGGTGAAAACAAGCCACCTTGAGTGCGACCAAGGGATGGATGGCATGGGACTGAACTGGATGAAGGACGAGTTGCTTCAGGCCTGTACTGCCGGGTAGTAGCTAGCCCGAGTGCACTTCCAGACAACGCGCGTCGCGTACGGTGTATATACACTAGGCTACGGATGCATAATACCACTGAAAACCTGGCGAACTCATGGTCAGATACTGCCTTGAGAGTGATACTTTGCAATTGCGCACAACGCTTGGTGACACTCGAGGCTCGAGGTTGAACGTTGAGCGCTTGAGCACCAGCTCCGGCGCTTAAGCGCCGACAACAAGACGACTGACAACACCCATTGCTATCGTCTTCGAGCTGTACGAAACAACGCCCGTACTAGTAGTGTCCTCACGCGAGGACCTACAACGCATGACAACGGGGGTATAACGGCCACAGTGCCCCCCCGGCGGGTGCCTGCAGACTGGTCCCCGCTCTCTAGTAGAAGGCTGCAGGTGAGTGGCTACGCGCGCGTCCCCCCGTGGGGGATGACCGTGGTTACTACTGCAGGTTGCGATGCATGCAGTATGGCCTCATCCCTCACTGATGCCCTCCCGCCCCGCAGGACGCGGCGTCGATGACCGAAGTACGAGACGGCTCAGTCATAGTGGGATACGGACGCGTATATAGAATGCTGTACATACGCAACAACCCCCCTTCTGCTAGGGAAACGGGATCCCCACGTAGGACTCGCGGGCTGGCTAGCACACGCGTACCAAGCGCGCGGTCGGCGCTTGTGCGTGGCACAGTCACACCCAGATAGCGGCTTCTCTCTCTCTCTCTCTCTCTCTCAGCCATGTAACACCACCCCGAGGTTGCTCTCGCGTCTACGCTCGCCCGCCTTTTGCGTTTCTTACCCTTGCCAGCGTGTTTTTATGTGAATTGCATGAATGGTATGAAAGGTCCGGGCGGCGGGTGCCAACTACATCAACCGACTGACAGAACGGATACAAGCAGGCAACATAAACCCGACATGCACAGACGGTGCAATACACCCCATCGAACAACAACCATGACCCTTTCCAACGCCATGCCGCCGTACCGCTACCGCTGCTCCCACACGTGCGTACCTTCTCTCGTCCATGACGCGACGCCTCTTGCTCACTCGCAGTTGCAGAAGCGCACATCGAGGCGCGCAGATTGGCCTCCGGCATAGTAGTTCGTCGACACCCCGCCGTCCTCGTAGCTGTAGCACTGCGTGATCAGCTCGTGAAAGCTGTCCCAGCAGTCTTGCTGCGTCTCGAATGCGCCGTCAAGGGTGACGTGGGCGACGCCTCGGTTAAGGTAGGAGCTGTGCGACCAGTCGTTGGAGCTGCAGAAGTCCTGGCGAGCGGCGTACATGCTGTCTTCGGTCTCGCAGTGCGGGCAGCCGGACTTGCTGTAGCAGGAGATAGCCTGAGCGAGCGCAGCGGGCGCGATGGTCGCAACGGCGGCGGCGATGGTGGCGAGGGTGGCGAGTTTGAACTGCATGGTGAAAGCTATCCAGTTGCTTCGGTAAGTGTCCACGCCAACTCCAGAGAAGTAGTCAACTAACGTACCGATGCTAGCAGGGGTACTTTGAACCTCGCAGTGAGTTCTCTTTGTCGATTGAGAGTAGACAGGATGTCTGGTTCGGACAGTCCGTCCTCTCCTCCCTTTTATCCTCCCCATGTCTGAGTGTTAGCCTTTTCCACAGTCCACATCGGTGGCGGCCGGACGGCTGCTCGACCACAATAGCCGTGAAGGGTTCCAGGATGACAGCCTACGTGTCATGGAACACTGGCTGACAAGCTACTCTAGCTCTCGGATGCTCTTACAGCCGGTACTTCTCACCCTGTAGCTTGTCGCTCTTTCCGACATCCGACACGCTTTCAAACTCTTCTAGCTGCTATTATACAATCAAACGAAGGACGTCTTTACGCGACAAGTGCTCTTCTCGGAACATCCAGTTGGTCGCTCGTGCATGCCTCTAGACTCATCGGACTCCGGCCCATTTGGACGCTTTGAGGAAGAGACAACGTGTCACCCGCAAGGACCCCTTGTCGAGTGGTCTTTTGCCCCAGTTTCTCCTGCCACGACCCCCATGACCCACTTTGGCATACTTTGCGAACCCACGAGGTGTCATTCGGAGGTTATAGTCACCTACATGAGTGCGCCTCACACAACGTAAGTATTCCTGCTTTCTTCCGTGAACATTGAGGCTGACCTGATTGAGATTCATCGTCCCAACTCCTCCCGAACTGTAGTCGGAACGTCGTCGAGCCTACGGCATGAGGGAAACGTCACAGCGCAACTATGGGATATCTCGGTCTGAGCAATCCTGGCATCGGTGAGTGAGAGCTCCTCCAATTCCTCAAATCGTCACGCCGTCGAAGTTCCAGTGATTGCATTGTACTCGTTGACGGTGTCCTGACTTCCCTATATCGGTGCCTTTCATATCTGTCAAGCTGAGTCGAACACCTGCACGCGAGAACTGCATGCATGTCTTCCCCGGCTGCATAGGCGCCCTGCGGATGCTTAGTGTGTGCGGCACTGCGTCTTTCAGCGTCTTTGAAATATTGATCGAACTGGTACCGTTGGGGCACTGGCTCGCCAGTACTACGGAGTCACCGTTCCTTCTTGTGGACCGTCATCACGGGGTCGGAATGCAATTACGACAACCCGTGCGCCTCACGCCGCCTTCCCAGTCTTCATAACAACTAGGCTATCGAACCTTGGAAGGACATACGGTGTTCGGCTCGGCGTGTGCAGGTGCGTCCAGGCAGAGCCCGAAGGGTTTCCGGGATGTGTCGATGCCGTCCGTGCCTGCACGTAGCGGCCGACCAATTCTAGGAGAATGTGGACTGAGTTTACGCGACATGTTCAGTTGCGCTTGAACCAGTGCGACTCAGACCCAGGTATGTAGTCGATGCCGATGGCCTCCATCTAGTATGGTTGCGCTGACTTTGTCCTTGTCACATCTGCAGAACCTGAATGTACGCGGCGTGACATCTTGAGTAGCTCGACGAGAAGAGCGGCTCTTACGCCTTAACCGGGCGCTTCGAATCCAATAGACGCTGAGCACTCCCGTGCTTCACGCACCATCAGTCGAAGTCGTCTTGATTATTGAGGCAGTCGCTTCTCTGCATCGATCCAGACTCCGCAACCCGAGAAGCCGCGTTTCAGCACACTCATAGCTTGCCTGGCCAAAGGCCGAGCGCCCGGGAGTAGCATCTTACTCAGTCGTCGAATGCCCGAGCGGAGAACTATACGGCACTGGATATACGCTGATCTACAGTGAGTGCAGCGGGATGCACACATATTCAGTACTTCACATTGATGCGCCCGACTCCGCCACCTGTATCGAGGTGAAATGCAACGGTGACGCTCATGGCATGTGAGTACAGGATAGGTAGCCATGACATACGCAGGGAGCGGTGGATCGACACGGCAGCCAACATATCCTATACGGAACAGCCCCAGCCACTCTGCTTGGCAGATCCTGCTGACGTTTTGGTATGGCTGCGCAGCTGTAGTAGGCCGTTGTACGCGCGCCCGGATCGCGTACTCCGACAGTGTGCCCAGGGACGCAGAGAGCAGGAGTGGGCACTCAGATCCCGCTTGTGATGCTCAGTAAGCCTTTGGTTGCGGTTCAGGGCGCTGCTCCCGCCCGCATCCCCATGGCTTGAAATGACGCTCAGAACGAGTTAAAAGGTGGGCGTGAGAGGACAGTCTCAACAGACATCCAGTCTACCTCATTCTCCACCCACCAGTTCAAAGCGTACCCAGCTCTTTTGAAGCATTTTTTCGGTACGCTACTGTCCCTTACGTCGTTTCCTGCGATCCGTCATACTGACCAACGCTCCACGTGTAGTGAACATCATGCAGTTCAAGCTTGCTACCCTCGCTACCCTCGCCGCAGCCGTCGCGACCTTCGCGCCCTCCGCCCTCGCCGCATCCTGCTACAGCCAGTCCGGCTGCCCCAACTGCGAGTCCAAGTCCAGCGTCTTCTCCGCCCGCCAGTCCTTCTGTGGCGGCGACGACTGGTCCCACAGCTCCTCACTCAGCTGGGGTTGGGCGCATGTCACGCTCGATGGCGAGTTCGCAACGCAGCAGGAGTGCTGGGATGGATTCGAACAAATCATCGACCAATGCTACGGGTCGAAGGACGGCGGTGTCTACACCTTCGACTTCAACGGGGACTCTGCTCGTCTCGACGTCGGTTTCTGCAACTGCGAGTAGATAGTGGGTTGTAGGGCTTCAAGTTGAGGGGCACCACGGAGTGCGGGGATAGCGGAACAGCCTTTGTTGGTATTGAATGAACATCCAATGCGTCTGATGTTCCCATATATACTCTATGTTTGTCTCAGAGTTTTGGACGTATGCGGATTTGGTTAGTGGTCCGAGTACTCGATAAATTGCAGACGTGTCCAACGGGGGTCCCCGGTCAATACGAGGGATGCTCGAACTTAGAGACTTGCCTTACCCGGATCACCGCCCGAGTCACAGCCACATGGCAGCACATCCACAGCTTCCGCCCTCGTCGTCGAAACGCAATACCACCACCAGCTACGGGCTCAGCTTTGACGAGTACTGCTGCTCGCCAGCTCTAGACGTTCTCTCTTGCATATACCTCCTCCTCTATCTTGGCGCCCATGTCAATAATCCGGGTTTGCGGTGCGAAGACCATGGGTCCCAGCGAACGACATGCAATGTGGTACCATTCCCTGCGTAAGCCAGCATCCTCTGCGTGCGCACAATACCCAAGGCTTGGGACGTGATCCGTAAGTACTCCAGGAATGAGCTACTGAAGTAGCCTATGCGTCGAATGGGGCAATACTTCGTACCCTCACTTCCCTCCTCCGCCTGGCCTCTCCTCCGCCAAGCCAACTTGGAATCCTTGCGCACACCAAATGCCGATCATTGCACGTCTTCTCGGGTTGCACGGACGAATTTCGCGCTCTGAGCACACGCGGCACTGCCATTAAAGACGCTTCAGAGTGCATGCTTGCGCACGTCTCTAGACGTCTCTAGTGTCGACGAACCAGTGCTATGGAGCCGTTACCAGTGTGTTCTTACGCCAAAGTCTCGGCATAGGTCTCGGCTACGATTACGGTATTCCGCCTTCATTGAGTTGCAATCGAGCCATTCAAGTCCGCGGAGATCCTACTACGGCGCTACAAGCTGGGCATGCACTGCGCACGGCAGGTATAGTGTAACCGCGCGCTGTGTGGGATGTGTTGTACCCCAGGCACCCCCTTTGTCAGTCCGTGAAGGCCGGAGGACAGACACACCCTGTGCTGATCTGCAATTGCAACGGGATGCCTAGGTCCGTACTACTTCACCTTGTTCGCCCGAGGCATCGAGATGAAACATGACGCGACTCTCGTGATAGTTGAGTGAGTAATCTCCGAACGGGATACAGAGTCATACGGATGGCTGATGTAGGCAACTTGACAGGCGTACGCGGATTTCCACGGCAAGCAATTCAAGTTGAGCATGTCTCAAAGCAGTGCCATGACCTTTGCGGGAACCCGTTGTAGTCAGCGCCCGAACTGGACGTGCCGATGCGACGAGAGAAACGGGGCGAGCACGCAGATCTCATTGATGCAGTGACACAGTGCACCTTGCTCGGCGTGATACAGAACGACCAGACGCTCTGAACCAGTTAAAAGGGGGCTTCGAAGAACGTTTTCGTCAGACAACCAGTCTACTACCTAGCCTTCAGCAGCAGCTACCTTCCATCTCGAAGTATTCCAGTGCGTGATCCCTTATGTTTTCCTGTCTCGTGAGGATCTAACGGTAGCTCGGCGTGCAGCTACCATCATGCAGCTCAAATCTGCTACCTTTGCTACCCTCGCCGCGACCTTCGCCACCATTGCGCCCTCCGCGCTCGCCGCATCCTGCTACAGCCAGTCCGGCTGCCCCAACTGCGAGTCCAAGTCGAGCGTCTTCTCCGCCCGCCAGTCCTTCTGTGGTGGTGACGACTGGTCCCACAGCTCCTCCCTCAGCTGGGGCTGGGCGCACGTCACGCTCGACGGCGAGTTCGCGACGCAGCAGGAGTGCTGGGATGGATTCGAGCAAATCATCGACCAATGCTACGGGCCGAAGGACGGCGGTGTCTACACCTTCGACTTCAACGGGGACTCTGCGCGCCTCGACGTCGGTTTCTGCAACTGCGAGTAGATGGGCTGTAGGGCTTGAGCAGGATGCAGGGTACAACTAGTCACAGTTTCGAGTATTCGCCACATGTCTTCTGTGTAACCCCTCCTCATATGCCGAACATCTTGACCCTTGTAAACCGTAGCAATGTTGACGACGTCCATTCGCCGAGCTCACTGGGGCCGCCTTACAATGTGCTAAATATATACAGAGTGTCATGTGAGTGTTCGCTGCAACCTCAGTGGAGTAACCCTGCAATGAATCGTTGCCACTGTTCATACCCGTAAATACGATGAGACTGCTTAAGGGTAGTAGAGGCCTTCCATCGGTGTGTCCCGCCGTTGAACCTTATTGAACCGATCCTCAGTGCATACATAGCCTGGCTTTTCGATACTTGAAAAATTGCACGAATACAAATGATACAACCCACACATAACACTACTGGTACTACGTCCCTCCCCAGCTCTCCGAAAGCATCTCATCCTTTTCGGCCTCCGAGCCGTGGGCGCCTTCACTCGCAGTTGCAGAAGTCGACATCGAGGCGCGCATCGTGCCCGTCGTAGCTGTATGTGTAAATACCGCCGTCCTGGTGCCCGTAGCACTGTGAGATAATGTTCGCGAACCCGTCGAAGCACTCCTGCTGCGAGTAGAAGGAGCCCTCAAGGTTGACCTGGCCGTCGCCCCACGCCATGAACGAGGTGCCCTGCCAGTCACTGCCGCCACAGAAGGCCTGGCGAGCGTCGTACATACTGGAGTCGGACTCGCAGGTCTTGCATCCCGAAGCGGAGTAGCAGGTGGCAGCGAGGGCGGAGGGCGCGGACGCGGCGATCGCGGCAGCGATGACGACGACGTTGAGTTGCATGGTGGCTAGGAGCCCGAGTTAGTGTTAGCTACATAGTACAAGCGAGACTCGGAAGAGACTCACTGAGGAAGTGGCGAACTGAGGCTGAGAGCAGTGGATGCTGTCGACAGCTCGCTGCTCGGAACCTCCTCTTATAGCTCTGCACACTGGAAGTATGGCCAGACTTCTCAAACTTCCTATAATTCGGAGTCTTGGGTAAGACTGGAGCATTCATATGTATCACTTCATACGGTGCTCACAGGGAAGCTCAATGAGCGGCGTTGGTAGGGCTGCTAAGGCATACACACGGAACTGCTACGGGCCGTTGCTTGAGGAATGTGTACAGGCTATACAGATGGATGGCCACCATATGAAAAGCATCACCTTCTTCCAAGTAGAGCTCGTCCCAGGCCCTCTTCCATCTGCCAACCCACACTAACCGTACCCTCACCGGTGCAGTTCTGGAACATGAGGGAGAAGAGGTACCCAATACGCACGCGGCATACACCTGCGGTTGCATACGAAATCTTCTGACTATGCAGCAACCCGCACACAAGCCAAGTTGCAGGCCGCAATAGGCGCATCCCCCTGCGGCATGGTTGGAAAACGGGAGGGTTCACATGCCAATCAGTTGACGGACACAAGATATCTTGCATTCTCGAGGAGTCGCTGTGTCGAGTACGACACCTCAGCCAGATGATATGGTTCGCCACGGCGGCGTTACGAACCGCCCGGACTGGTGTGCTCAACACTTGATGGGAGACCTGCAACATTTCCAAGTGATTAAGAAGACGTAGAAGAGTAAAAAAAATGAAACCCTTCGTGTTCAGTAATACTCCGAGGAAGCAAGGTACGAACGCGGTCGTTGCAAGGTTCTGACCATGGATGATCCTATGAAGGGGTGTTCATACGTCAGATGACAGATAACATATGGCAAAGAGGCATACCACGTATTCTATCCATCGGCCACGGCGACTATACTTCCTACCAGGTTGCACCGTTCGGCATGAGAGCGGTAGACCTGACCACGCCTGGAACGTTCACTGATCGTACACCTCAGGTACAACCGGCCTATGCTCACATCGTGAGACGCATCCACATTCATAGACGTTCATCAAAGACCAGGACTATTCGCGTGTTGGTCGAAAATTGACCACGCCCACGCATCAACCTCGGAGACTAGTCCAACACTCGGGAGCACGCTGCTGTCTAAGAGTATGGATCAGCTTCGAACCTCCGAGTATCACATAGCATAGGAGCAGATAGAGGATAGTAGCTGAGCGAATTGTTCTATATGTGAGCAAGAGTCATGGGCGTGCATAAAAAGGGGCCAATACTGACGATACGAGCATTCTTGCGTACTGATATTCTGAACAGCTGAGAATCGTGACGAGTTCCTGTGACGAGTTCCTGATTCCATCATGACGGACCACGACCTGAGTTACTCGATTGCGAGCCCAGGTTTGGCCCTCGACGAGACCCTCGTATGCACAGCTGGATCGATACGATAGTGATTGCAACTGAGGGAGGCTGGACAGCGGCGCCTCGTATCGCCGCGTGGAAACCACGTGGCGAGCGTTCCCACATGCTCAGGCAGGCTGCTCGGTGCTCATCACTACTATAGTACTCCCTACGTTCCTCCTCCTCTTTATCGCAACCATGCCGATACAGCTCGGTGCACAGAAAGACATATTTGACTCTGCACACACTCATGATTTACTGGGAATCTTACATTGAGGACGCAAATCTACTGCAGTGCTTCAAACTACCGAGACGACGTTGCGCTAGTGCCGGCTCAGACTCACCGTGACGCTCCTGGAAAGGTGAGCGGGGATTAAGCGGACATCGTTCGCGTAGGATGTATAATATTGTCTGACTATTTAACGTTTTTGACTATTACGCACTTCCAACAGCGTATATAGGTAGATGCAGCCGCCAACTTGGCATGAAGTTTGGGTCCAAACCTTTCAAGCCCTGCGCTGGGTCGACGTACTTGGACGTCATATTCAAGGGTACTGCACGCACAGTTGGCACCGGTCTCTCGCTGCGCTCGCCCGGGCTTGAGTTGCTCGGCTCCGGCGGGCCCTCCAACTGTTGCCGACTACATCTACTGTATAGGCAATCCGAACTGGACCCCGATGCGATGGCATGTGCCAACAGCGACAGTGCGTCGGAGGAGGGCCCTCTGCCATAATACCGCTGAATCCGTGGCCATCGGATGCCTATATTCTCACTAAGTCTTACGGACACCTGGGATCACCGACTCGTCGGTGAATGGAGCTCACATGCTGAGCTTTCAGTGTGCCATCTCGGGACATACAGTGAAGGGTATCTCGGTGTTACTGCACTGCACTGCAGACCCCACTTCATCGCATTATGATTGATGCGCCCATGCCCATTCTGTATCCGTCGCATAACTCAGCGCCCATCCTATGCGCAACTCATCTCGGTAAGAGCCCATACACCGTGCTGCGGGGACGTAGGAACAAGTGCTTACTTACCGTAGAGCCAGTGCCTCCGTCGGCCGAAGCAAGAGGATCACGCTGCCAAGGGACCAGCTGAGGCTGTCGGAGATCTTACTGATCGCCTGAGACATGCTCGATTCTGCCTACCCCACAGGATGCTTCCTACATACCGCGCATGCAGTTGCTGTAGTCATTTCTACATCGTCTTGTCACAAGTACTACCCGGGCGGTCACGGCCAAGGCACAGCGTGCGTTAGGCAGTGGACGTGCACCAGAGGGCTAGCTTTCTCTCTTTCTCGTGCATACACTAAACGCTCGTAGGTGGGATAAAAGGACGGGGAGGTGAACTACTCTCCTCAGACACCCAGTCTAAAATCAGCCTTCCAGTTTCTCAGATCTCACTCAACAACCCACCTCTTCTTCGTACGTCGCCCCGTACACCCTCCGGGCCTTCATCGACGCTGACTACTCCCTACAGTTACCACAATGCAGTTCAAGCTCGCCACCCTCGCCACCCTCGCCGCCGCCATCGCCACCCTCGCGCCCTCCGCGCTCGCCGCATCCTGCTACAGCCAGTCCGGCTGCCCCAACTGCGAGTCCAAGTCCAGCGTCTTCTCCGCCCGCCAGTCCTTCTGCGGCTGCGACGACTGGTCCCACAGCTCCTCGCTTAGCTGGGGCTGGGCGCACGTCACGCTCGACGGCGCGTTCGCGACGCAGCAGGAGTGCTGGGACGGATTCGAGCAGATCATCGACCAGTGCTACGGGTCGAAGGATGGGGGCGTGTACAACCTCGACTTCGACGGCAAGTCGGCGCGCCTCGATGTCGGGTTCTGCAACTGCGAGTGAGCGGGTCTGCGGATAGCGATGAGGCCGGGATAGGGCATTTTGAGGTTGGGGTCGTGTTTGGAATGTCCTAGTAGGATATAGTCGTCGTTTGTCTGCCGGTTACTATCGATCCGTATAAGTCCCTGTTTCGTTGCAGCTTCCGTTTTCCTGGTTTCGAACGTGATCGTGGTCAGGCGTCCGTTTTGGAGAGAATTTGAGAAATGTCCCCGGCTTGGGCTTGGCATGAGGAACGAACTTACTCGATTGCCATCATGAGATGTGCCCCAGCGCACAGCCACCCTGAGTGCCCGCGCCCGACTCCAGCTGTTACTCAGCTCACCACATCGTCGGCATACCCGGACCACTCACTCGGGACATCGATATTCTGTTCGCCATTAGCTACACACTGGCAGCTGTGCATACACGCCAAACCCCTAAAGTTGCACACCGGAACATGTAAGAATCCTACCGTGCTTGTCAAATTCTAGTGCTTCGTACCCAGTGTCAACTCGTGTGGTCCTCGTCTCCAACATTGGTCGAAAGCATCGACATCCGGATATCGAGACATTCGCGCGCTAGAGGAACGCGCTCGACCTGCAGTAGGACGTGACACATTGACCGGTGAACCATCATCCGGATATTACTCACCCTCCAAAGACGTGCCATAATCCCGCCTCCAGCTAAAGATCGGTTCTACGTCCCCTCAAACTGCAGTGCAGGCAAACAAGCCCACTCAGCTACGCTCCACCGACCAGTGAACCGGCCCTGTTGGCACTGCGACCGGGTACACCTCGCGATGATGCGCCGCTCTCGCCCGAGCATTCCGGGCATCATGGCTGCGTGCTCCACCCTGCCCGAGGGTTCGATGGTCAGTACAATACAGTATTCAGCAGTATCAGTGCAACCCGCTCACAGGCGATGCCGGCAGGACTCATGTGAGCGCATCTCAGACATGGTGGGGCGGGACGGACGTACTAAAACGACTGTATGCCTTCACGGCATGCCAAGCTGTGAGTGTCTGCACGTGAGTGCCAGTTAAACGTCGCGCGACGGGCACGACCCCGCATCCACGGGATGCGACGTACCCACCTCGGACATGAGACCAGCGGCGACAGTGAGGGTACTACAAGCGGATGATCCCTTTGGATGTCGGCGGGCAGGCGGACGGGCGGCATGTTTGTGGGCGCATGCCGACGAAAAGGCTGATGATACGTACTGAGTGAAGTAGGGATGCTGGCATGCTGTGCTACGCGCACATTCACCAGTGTGTCTCGCGAGTCCCAAGCCGAAGCTTGTCACCCGTGGTACCCGCCGCCCCGGCGTCGTCGGTGCGTCGAGCGGGCACGAGGGTACCAATGACCATAGTCAGCGCTAGGAGGGGGCTTGGCATGGGCTCGTATGCGACGTAGAACCGACTTCAATCGTTTGCGCGTACAACCCCAGAGGGAGCAAACGCTCAGCAGGAGGATAAAAGGAGGACGAAGCGGACTATTCTCCTCAGACATCCAGTCTACACTCCCGAGCAATCAGCAAACAGCCTTCCAGCTCTCAGCTCTTACTCAACCACCCACCTCTTCTTCGTACGTCGCCCAACCCCTCCTCATTGCCATTCTCAACGCTGACTCGGACCACTCCCCACAGTAATAACCATGCAGTTCAAACTCGCCACCTTCACCACCCTCGCCGCCGCTCTCGCCACCCTCGCGCCCTCGGCCCTCGCCGCATCCTGCTACAGCCAGTCCGGCTGCCCCAACTGCGAGTCCAAGTCCAGCGTCTTCTCCGCCCGCCAGTCCTTCTGCGGCTCCGACGACTGGAACCACAGCAACTCGATCAGCTGGGGCTGGGCGCACGTCACGCTCGACGGCGCGTTTGCCACTCAGCAGGAGTGCTGGGACGGGTTCGAGCAGATCATCGACCAGTGCTACGGCTCGAAGGATGGCGGCGTGTACAACTTTGACTTCGACGGCAAGTCTGCGCGCCTCGATGTCGGGTTCTGCAACTGCGAGTGAGCTGTGTGTTAGGGTGCTGGAACTCTGCTAGTGGAGAGCTCAGGGTTTCAAGAGGATCTTGTGACGGGGAGGGGTTTCTAGGGTCTCAGTTGTATGCGTCGAGCCTTCTGCGTTTACCCAATCTCGATCGGCTCGTTTGGATCGTACCTCGCGGCTTACCGCCTGACTTGCTGCGAGAAGCCATTGTGCGTGGCCACTTCCTTACATTACTTCTCTGATTCGTCCCTACAACAGTGTGAACAACGCTATGAGGCCGCACCACTTTTCAGTTGGTCTCCGCTCGAGTGTAAGGCGTCTCTGCCAGACCAACACGCGAATTGCCGATGTCGTATACGGCGTAGAACCGCTCGAGGAACGACATGCCGTTGATGAAGTCGAGCCCTTGGCCAGAGAGACTGCCGAGGTCGTTCACGATGAGGTAGATTCCGTCTGTCGTCCCGCCGATTTCTTCGTTGAGCTATACATGCCTAGTCAGCGTTGTATAAGGATAAATGGACGGAGGGAAACCACACGTACAGCTCGCGGCCAGATTTGCGCGTTCGGTGTCAGGGCGTACTTGACCTGTTGTACGTTGGCTCAGAGCCCGCCGATTGTATGGAAGCAACAGTGGGGCTTACCTCGCCGATGTTGAAGTACAGGTCCTGCAGATTCCCGTACTGCTCTTCGGTGATGCGGAGCAACCCCGTATCATCATCCGGGACTCCTCCAGTGACGTTCTGGTACTCCTGGAATGCATCTAGGCGTAGAGAGCATGAGTTCTCCAGTGATGTCTGCCGTTGACCGATTCATCGTCGACCGGCTCAGAGTGGAACGCACCCGTAGCTATGAGTATGAGCGTAGTACCGGTGTCCAAAATACCCGCAGAGGTGCGCAGTATAGTGGTGTTGTCACCGTAGGTGATGGACTGATCGTATCCCACGTATTCGCTAGCAGAGGGTGTCGTGGTGAGGGGGCTAAAAGCACAATGGTGCGGTCAGAACCAGTACCATGAATAGCCAAACTGGCTTACACGTAGTGTATGGGCCCGTCGAACTTGGTGCGGTCGACGCCACCGTACGTCAACTCGCCATTGATCTGCTCCTCATCTTCCGAAGGGTGGAACGATATACCAACCGCGTAATGGTCCAAGAGACCTGCATCCCATGCGGTGTCGGTGACGGTAGGGACGCATTTGTCCGGGTTTGTCGGGAACGACCCTGCCGGACGCTCTTAGGCGGATACGACAACAAATGGATACGAGACTACTCACCACAGGTGAGGTCTTCCGGGCCAATACTATCGGCTTACAGTGAGTCAAACTCATTCGAGCTACCACTGAGATGGGGTACATACCCCAGAATGCCGTCGATGCCATCAAATCCCTCCGCAGTCAGCGCGACCCCAATGGACTGGTTGTAAAGAGTCAAACCATCCGCTAGCGTGATCGTGTCAAGGACTTCAAACCCTAAAATACCCTATCGTTAAAAGAGACGAAGACGAATTGCGTAGAAGGTGACAAGCTCAGCCTTACCTGCGAATGCCCCACTGCCGTATTCCACGGCCTGAGGATTAACGGTGAGATCGCTGTGCTGGTGTCACGCGAGAACCCAACACACTCACAACAGCGTCGCCTGTGAACTCCGTGGATTCCGACGGCATATATGGCTTCGCTGCGCCCACCCAAGTGTTCGAGCTCCCAGTGTCAACCAGTAGCTGATCTGTTAGCGAAGTGTTTAGTACTGGATCGTCGTGGACCATATGCGATTGTGCTCACACGAGGTGGGAGGCTGGCCAATGTCGACCTGCACAAAGGTGAGAAAGTGTCGTGTGTTGCGCCAAAAGCTAGAGTACTCACTGTCACGACATAACTAACAACCTGCGACGTCGCTTGCTGGTTGAATGCCTTACCAGTACCAGATGTCGCGGCGTATTCAACAGCGCTGCTCCCGCCGTTCTGCTGTGAACGCGCACGGATGGCCTTGGCACGAGCCTGGTCGAACTTTACGACGTTCGCCGAACCGGTATGGTTGAACCGCTTGGCGAGCGGGAGGGTAATCTTTGGCGGCGTAGATGATGCAATACCGTCCGTCCCGAAAGGTGATGAGAAGACGGATGACGAGGGGTCGGAGAGGAGGTCGGAGAAGGGAAGAGGAGAGGCCGACGCGGATGCCGATGTGTTCAAAAAGAGTGTGAGTAAAAGAGTGAATAGGCTGGGAGAGAACATGATGGCTCGAGGGGGAGGATATAGGGCGGATGGAGGGGCTGGGGGGAAAGGGAGGGAACGAGAGAGCCGCCTACCCTCGAAGTGGGACATGGGCATATATACGATATCTCTCGCTGTGACGTTCCTTGTTCGGGTCGCACTTTCAGCTTCTATGTACTTCACAGCAAACCCCAGCCCGAGCTATACGAGACTCTGACGTGCGAGCCGCGAGCATCGAGCTGAACGGCCATTATTGAAGTCTTTGAGCCAGTTCACGGTGCACGAGCGTGGTTTATCGCAAGATATGCGACATACCTGCATCAGACCTCAACACGCCGGAGAGCGAGTTCAACTTTGAGTGGAGTCGTTCAAGTCTCGATCGAACTTGAACAACTCGTCGATCATTGCCTTTCCTGGATCGCCCGGACTTTGCCGCACTGCGTCAACGCACCCTGGCGGCGTTCCGGGTAGATATACAGTATATCGTAGCCCAGGGATCTCCTGCTTGAAGTCGCAAGAGTATCACAGACGTTTGATTCGGCATTGAGGGGCGTGTGGTAGCATCGCGGGCAATTCTGGGCTCAGGCAGCTATGCTCAGCATTCGCAGCGTGACCACATACGGAAAGAGGCGGGCACATCTTACACGATTTGACCACTGCTGCGTTGAAATCGGAGCGCGAGAAAAGCCTGCAAAGCTACTGCAAGGGGACTCCTGAGACCGAACATCACCAGAGAATGTAAAGCCACCGTGCTCTGCTTGAAAGTCGTGTACTGTTGTTTATATGCACTGCGGGCGAAGTCGACTTCTTGACATTGGTTGTAGAACTGACACGAGGTATTCATTTAGGATGGACTCACAGCATCGTTGGGAGTTCCTACAAATCGCCGTGGTTACGGAGTACTAGAACCCTCATACGGACCAGCTGCGCTCACACGATGGCTCCGCGGAGTGGGTGCGAGGCCCACTGTAAAGGAGCGGCGAACGTTTCCGGAAGCTCATAATCGAGTGGTGCCTGATATGTACGGCTGGGGGGAGGAGGCGTCAGCGCGACACGCTCATGCAACGTGGAGGAGGGCCTGCTAACCTGATACCCGTGATTCTCTATAGGTACATGCTGCGGGGTGAGAACATAGAAGCTAATTGAGCAGAACGTTGGCATCTGACGGCGCCTACACAATATGGTACAACGGGGCAAGAATGAAGGATACAGTGGTATGACAATGCATGCGGAGAAGCCTGAGAGACACAGGTGACTGGCGGTACATATAACGTACTTAGCGCGAAGGACGAGAATACGATTAACAGGATATACGATGCAAAGTCGCTCCTCAAGCCCAGGCATACCCCAATCACTGCAGCTCGAAGCAATCCGGGAGCGACGCCCATACGTTCTGCCTAAACTCCTCAATCCTCACCATCATCGCACGCGCACACATCATACATATCTGGTACTGCGCATGGTGCTGGCGCACCACCGCCAGCACGTCGCGCCACTCCTCCAGCGGCTCCCTCGCCAACGCCGCCCCCCGCCCGATCCCGGTCCCCAGCCCCGCGCGCTGGGCGGGCGCCTGCACGTTCGCCGCCCAGAGCGCCGCGGCGCCCGGCCTGCAGAAGTGCGGGGGGTTCGTCGGCGCGGCCCCGCAGTCGGGCACGCCGAGCGCGAACGCGAAGTGCGCCGCGCGCAGGCGCTCGACGCCGACGACGAGCCGCTCGACGTCCGCGGGCGGGAGCGGCGCGAGGTGGTGCCCGGGCGCGGGCCCGCCGAACTGCCAGGTCGTCCGGCTGAGCGCGTAGAAGAGCGGGAAGAGGAGGGCGCGCTCGGTGTACCCGCATTCGCGCAGGAGCCCGATGACGCTCGCGGGGTGCACGATGATGTCTTCTTCTGGGTACTGCGGCGGGACGTCGTCGGCGGGGCCGTACGCGGCGGGGTCTTGGGGAGGCTGCATACCGCTGGAGTAGAGCTTCATGAGACGGGCACGGTTCTCGGCTTCTTTGGCGTCGTGCTGAGCGAGCGTCGAGGGCCACTCGGCACGTATGCGCGCGACGATGTCCGCACAGGGGCGGTCGATCTTGTACTTTTTCGCCATGCGGAGGACGTTCGCGAGCGTCGGGAACGTCTCCACCGTCAGCTCTTGCACGTCGACGCGGCTGCCCCATCCAGCACCCTCTGAGCCGCTGCCGAACGTACGAGTGAAGACGCACAGACAGAGGACTCACAGGCCATCGTACACGACATTCAGGAGCGCCTCCACCTCGTCCGCCGTTTCCTCCATCGGGACGTGCAGCAACCCGCGATGGCGGTCGCGCGCGCCGTCAAAGAGGTCCTGAAAGACGGGAGAATGTTTGGAGAGCAGCGAGCGATGGACGCAGAAGAGCGTCCGTCCGGCCGCGAGGATGACGTTCCCGTCGTCAAAGTACAGTGAGGGGTGGTTCACGAACGGCTTCTCGTCCGCCTCGTCCTCTTCGGACAACAGCCTGGGGCGTTTCCGCTCTGGCTGCGATGATTCTGCGTGTGCCATATTGGGGTTCGTGGATGGTTGTGTGCTGCTAACGGTGCGCGAAGTGCGAGTAGGGCTTGGACAGGTCAAGGTGTGTTGTGCATATTATATATGGCAGACAAGGCGCATGCAAGTAGCAAGGAGGATGTAAAGGGTCGCCAATCGTAGCGCGGCAGAATCGGACAAGGCGGCGATGTGAGCGACAGCGTTAGATTTCCCGGTAAAGCGTCCTTGTGATAGAGCTTGTACGTGGCCACGACTCCCAGGGAGGCGTTGAGAAGGACAGCGTTAGGATCAAGTAGTCGGCGATGCCATAAGTCGATCAGAGGTCGCCGACATAGTTCAGTCTGCAAAGGCACCGGCCATCTTCTGGATGTGGTCTAGGATATCGCTGCGGCACGTCCCTGCGCCACATCGCCGACGTATGCATGTCACCGTCGCCGCTCCGCCGACAGTCCAAACTCTAACCCTGAGCCTGAGCCTGAACCACACCCATTTCCATGGACGCTGACCACGTCGTGGGGTGAGTGCTTTTCATAACTTTAACTACTATCAAACTACATTGCAGTGCGCGTGACAAGGTACCAGAGCTTCAAGCTTCAACGTTCATCGAGAATTCACCAGAAGCCAACCCACGATTCCGAACGCCCAACCTCGAGAACGCCCGGCCGCATGATCAAAGAAAAAATGTCTGCTTGCGTACTGAGTACCTAGTAAGCGAGGCGAGAATCGCGAAAGCGCATCACAAGAGCGGTCACTATGTATTATAAGTCAGATTCAAAGCGGGCAGCGGCAAGAGCGAGGAACAGGGTCGCAGCCAAGAACGGTCGACGTCGCATTGACGCGGTACGGCGAAGGAGGAAGCGTAAGGGGTTCAGGATGAGGGTGGGATAACGTGCAACTAAAATGAATTGTCCATCTCTGCGGTCGAGAAAGGCTATGTAGAGTCCGGCTAGTACAAGACGTAGGTAGACGACAGACAGACGGGGGCGACGATGGATGAGATGGGTACGTCGAGAGCATACAATGCGGCTTGTCTATGATATGGTAGTGGTGGTGGTGGTGATGGTAAAGTGGAAATGGGTCGTAACGATAAGTCCATCAGATGTTCTGGCATATGG
Source organism: Cubamyces sp. BRFM 1775 (assembly GCA_022385745.1). Lineage (NCBI taxonomy): Eukaryota > Fungi > Basidiomycota > Agaricomycetes > Polyporales > Polyporaceae > Cubamyces > Cubamyces sp. BRFM 1775. The sequence continues at coordinate 8,027 of MU278663.1, read as the reverse complement.
TGCAGTTCAGGTGCAGCGTCTGGCGGAAGATTAGGGCTGGAGTGGAGTACTGTGTTAGAGGACTTTCGATTACGAGGAGTGAAGTGGAGACGTACGAATAGCGATCAAGGCGGCGAATATCGCGACCGCGAGGACGTAGACGATGCCATACTTGATCACAATCCACCTTCGCTGCCTCTTCTGCTTGATAGAATACAATGGCGCGCGGATCTGCTTGGATGGACGCAGCCAGACTGTGGAAAGCGAGGCGGTCAGCTAACCATCAATCGCGCCAAAACTCGCCATGCGACTTACAGAGCATCATCGAGTGCAGACGGTCGATGTAGGGTATGAGGATGGGTGGCGTGAGGAGGAAGAGGAGGATATGGCCGATGAGGAAGTCTGAGCTCCACAGCGACAGCTCGATGATCTTCACGATAAACTCGCGCGCAGGCTGCGACATCGCCGACGAGCCCAGCCCGCGGCCGTACCACTTACCCGTCCACCATGCCCGGTTCGTCTCGTCGTGCTTGAACTCACGCGAGAGGAAGACGGAGATGAGGACCTTGTGGATTGCGCGCTGGATGAAGATGATCGCGATGAGGCCGAGAACGGCGTGGGCGACGTTCCACAGCTCAAGGAACCACTACAAAGTACGGTGAGTAAACGTTCAGGCGGCGGCGATGACGAGAACCGGCACTTACGAAGAACTCGAAGAACGCAATCATGCCAATGACGCCCAAGGTATGACCCAGGAACGCCATAACCGAACCGAACTTCGGGAACGGCGTGTCGAGCATAGGTCCCAGGAACAGCGAGAACATGAACAGCACCAGCAAAATCGCCGCATTCCAGACGATCGGGCCGATAGCGACGACCGCAATCCGAATGAGCGGGCTCGCGGGCTGCTTGCCGTCCTTGTCCGGGAACGACTTCACGAACATGTACGCGATGACGAAGAGGACGGCCATGATGATCGGGAAGATGACCTCCGAGAAGATGACCGCCCGCCACTTGGCACGGGGCACGTCGCCGGAAAGCCTCTCCGAAGGGTGGCCAAGACGCTTCTTCTTGTAACCAGTGATCATCGTACGCGAGAGACGGCAGTAACCAATCCACGAGTTGGCGTGCGCACGCGAGTTGCCACGATTCATCCAGCGCAGGAACTCACTGTAGGGAACGTCAGATCATAGATCTATAACCAGAGAGTTGATACGTACCGGTAGTCGATGACGAAATCCGCCGCAGAGAACTGATGTGGATTGAACAAGAACGGCGACACACAGAGCGCAAGGATAGACACCCAGAAGTACGTAACCCAGCCAGTCCAGATCGTTAGCGTCACGTAGAGGAGCATCACGAGCGTCCGCATGCCGAGGTAGATACTAGGGCCCGCGAAGCGCGAGTAGAGAATGGCGAACGAGATCCTAGTCGTCGCGAAGCCACGTCCAGTCGCGATGTACCGCGCACCACCAAAGGTCAAGTTGGTGATGATCGAGTGCGACGAGATCTGAGTAGAGAAGACCTCGAAGGCGGGCGAGAGCGAACCGAAGTGCTTGGCGAGACGAACGACGGCCTTGACAGTTCCACGCTCGACCAGTTCTACGAGGACCATCAGTATGTCTACAGACAAGGTGCGCGCGCGCTGTGTACTCACCCTGCAAGAACAGAGGCAGGTAGGCAATCATGAACACCAAGAAGATACTGATAATGCAGTGGTCGATCCATTGGAAGGCGGGGGTGAGGTTGTAGCAACCGGTCGTGCCGATGAACTGGCCCGATGACGAGTACTGGCAGACGTCCAACTGGCCGTTCAATGTACCCAGGAACACCACTACAAGATCCAATCAGCAACGAGACTTCAAGATTGACCACCCGGAGGGGACACTTACTGGTAATAACGAAGATCTGCACCGACAGGATGACAAGCATGTTGTTGATGTGGAAACCCGGGTGGCCGTAGTAGAACGTCAAGAACCGGTCGATGGGCAGCTGCGTCCCAAGGTAGTAGTACTCGCGACTGAGCATCTGCTCACCCATACCCGTACCAATCTTCGTCTGGAAGTTCAAGATCGTACCAAAGCCGAGGTCACGGCCCTTTCCGCACTGGTAGTACTCCGTGTGCTTGATCCGACCGCCGCGCCCAAACGCGTTCATACCGGCGTAGATATCCTCGTTCAGGTGGAGACCCTTCTGCGCCTTCGAGATACCGCCACGCGTCGTCATGTAGAGAGCGTTCAGGAAATCAGGGTGACCGTAGTGCAGCTTGCCGCCGATCCATGCGAGCGAACGCGCGGCGAGGGTACCGAACGTCTGTTCCTTACCGGCCGCGAGATCACCGAGGATACCGATGTTCTCCGAGAAGATGTACTCGCGCGCACCGACGATGGCGATGGGTGACTTCTTGAAGTCCTTATGGCCCCACTGCGCGTACGGGCTCTGGCTCGAGACGTTGTACTCCTCGAACTCCGCGAGCACGTTCCGGATCTTGAGACACTCCTCGAGGTAGTTGTCCTGGTTGGCGTCGATGAGCTGGAGGTACTCGCCGCGATAGAAAATGATCGCGTGGTTCTGGTTGTCGGACTTTCCGTCACCGAGAATGGGGTTGCCGGGGAGCTCGATGCGGAACTTGGGCTTGCGCCTGCCGGTGTCAGGAATGAACTCGGAGTGGCCGTCGATGAGTGCCGAGAAGATGCGCGTATCGCCACCCTCCTTGCGCGGGGGCTCCTCCTCGAGGTAAGCGATCTGCAGGTCGGGGTACGCACGAAGTAAGAACTCCGCGTTCTCCTGCTCCTCGCGGTTGAACTTGGAGTAGCGCTGCATCGAGACGACGAACTTGAACTTCCGACGGGCCATGCGCTCGAGCTCGCGCTCAAGCTTGTCCGTGTTGCCGCCAAAGAGCTGTACGACTTCGGGGTTCTCGACGCGATACAGGAGCTTGATAGCCTTGGCGTAGTTCATCATACCAGAGACCGTGCGGTACAACGTCTGTGCACGAAGAGAGGCCCAGATGCGAGTGCGGAGGGTGAACTCGGGCGCGGCGGACTTGAAACCGATGCAGTAGAACGGAAGATCGTCCGCCTTCGACTGACCCTTCTCGTCCATGCCGAAAGGAGTGGAGCCGTTGTACATCTGCGATTCCTCGGCGAGGATCTTGGTATCCTTGACGAAGTTGTCCCATTCGACAGGGTGAAGCTGCTTCAAGTACTCAAGCAGGGTCACGCGCGTGTTCTGGTCCTCCTCACGGATGATCTCGCGGAGCGACAACAGGATCTGCTCTTCTGTTAGCTATGCAATTGGATCGGCAGAGCACTTAGTGACTGACCTTTTCGCTGTAGTGAGGCGTCAAGACGGTGAAGGTGGGCATAGCATCGACGGGAAGTGGCTCCGGGACCGCTGTGGTAAGCGACTGGGCAAAGAACGAGATACGACGCTCCGCCTCGCTTCCAGGCGTAAAGAATTCGCCCTGGAAGCCCTTGTCGCTCTGCGAGATGAAGAAAGCCGGGGCGCGCAGGCTGCGACGTCCCTCCTGGCCGACATCGACTTGGTGGTACAGCAGCTTCTGGACGTGCTCGATCGAGAGTAGGTGCTCGCGATACATCGAGATGATGATCGCGTTCCAGATCTGCGACACAAGAACCTATAATACAGTGTAAGTAAGATTGTAGAAGGATTATGCGCGCTACAAACCTTCGGCTTGTACTTAGTCTCCATATCAGCGGTGGCAAGGATCTTCGAGTAGATGCGCTTCGGAAGGCGGGTGTAGATGTCCTTCCAAGGCGTCCAGATGGACAGACCGAGCGCGAACGACCGCCCGATACTGAAGACCGTATTCCAGATGATCCACCAGAGGAAGGTATCCAGGAAGAAGAGCACCAAATCCATGAGGTACATGATCGTCAGCGTGAACGCTGCCTGGTTCCGGCACAGCGCGTTCCCAAAGTACTTGTCATTACAGCCTCGGATCACCATCCCGACCATGACCCGGATGGGGTTCTTGAACGAGAGGGTGAGGAAGAAGTATGACTCGGTGAACTTGCAGCCGAAAACGAGGAACCAGAGAGCACATGATGCAAAACGCGCAGTGGGCTTCAGGGTGGGGTAGCTCGCAGTGAACGTCTGGCTCGCTAGGTACTTCCGTGACTTCCCAGCGACCCTATCGCCGAACATACGACCAGACGGGAGGACCGCGAACAAGATCGTTGCCACGACCGAGATGAAGAACTGTACGATACCGAGGATGAGCGCTAGCGAGCCACCAGGAGACTGACTCTCAGCAATCGCGATGTAGAACGTGGGACCAGCAGTGAGAGCGAGCGTGATGAGCAGGAAGACCAGTCGCCGAGTAAGATGCGATGTGTTGTTCCAAGTAGTCGGGATGTAGGAAAACTCCGCCAGCGTTGCAGCTATCATGATGATAGTTGCGACGGCGCCACCGAGCGCTGTTGCGGACCAGCGCATCGCAGCATGCTGCTCACCCTTGTAGATCGTGGGGGAGTTGTATGCCGTGTAGAACCAGTACATCGATATGTGGATGACCCATATCCGGTTGAAGTTGACGAGTAGATGACCGAAGGAACGCTTCTCGTAGTACGTCTTGAAGAAGACGCGGTTCCAGTCGATCCGGTCGAACTTCATGAACCGTTGGGCTGGAGGCAGGTCGACTAGGCGCGTCTATTGAGAGCATGAGTAAGAACTAGGGCACATAAACGACTCTCATACCTTGTCCGTCAGGACGATGCGAGCAATACCTTCAGGGTACCAGAAGAGCTGGTTGACATCGTCATACCCGATGATTTGGTCGTGATCCCTCTCTTTGCGCACAAACTTGCCGTCGACGACTTCATAACCCTGGTCCCGGATGAAGCGGTATAAGGGCTTGACCACGGCATGCAGGTAGAGCCCCTCAGGCACTGGGTCTATGCGGTTCTGGCACTCGGGCGATCGGTAGTAGTCATCGGCGCACTTGAAGATGAAGCACAGACATTCGGGAACAAATCGAACCTGAGCGGCCTCACCCCAGAGCAGCAACCACAGTGCGATCTGGCGCATGCGGTCGTACTGACTCATGTTGTTCATCGCCTGCCGCCACCGGTCCAAAGCGCTCTGAAGCTGTCGCTCCGCCGCCTTATGACCTTTGGCCTTCCGCTTCTGTGAGCGGAGGCGTTGGAGGCCAGGGTTCTGAGTCTGGCCAATAGCATCGTCGAGGTCGAGTTGCGCAGCAAAGTACCATTTGCGGTAGTTCGCGTGCTGACCACCAATATAATCCGCGTGGAGAGTAAGGAGAGCTTGATTTGGTGACATTCGTGATGCGCGGCTGTCGAGGAGCTGCATGACAAAGTCGAACTGTGTAGCGCATGGTCAGCATTCAGTGAGATCAAGCCGACGCCCCTCGGGGAGACAAGCCCATGGTCTGATCGGGGCAAGATGGGCTCGGCGCGTATGAATGGATCGCAGCCGAGACTCGCCCTTGGCCTCACATAGCCGCCGTGAGAAATAAGTGTACGTACCATGTTTCGCATCGAGTCCCTCTGGAAACCAAACTTCTGAGTGAGGTCAAGGAAGATATCCTCGATTTCCTCCTTTGAGAGCGGTATTTGTCGTTCAGAGCTCCACGCCGGGTAGGGCTCGCGTACGGATACGCCGTTGTGGTCGAGGAAGGTAGGCGTTGAGGATTCGGATATGCCCATGCGAGGGGGGCCGAGCGATTCTTGCGAGGGGACGTACTTTTGCCCGTACACGTCGACGTCCGAGTCAGTGTCCGGTTGGCCTGGGAGGGGTCAGGAGGATACCAGAGTAAGAGCATAGATAGTACTGACCATAATCATACCCGCCGCCATGCTCGTAGTACCTATCGTCGTCAACGTTGCTCCCGTCGGAGCCATAGGTATCGCGGCGGCCGTATTGGTCTATGTGTTCGTCATCATGGTCGTAGTAGCGATGAGGCTCGGGCATGTGAACGTTGCTGAAGGGATCGTGGGGGTCGGAGGACGGAGGAGAAGGAGAGGCGTACGGGCCCTCTCGGCTTCTTGAGCCCGAGCGAGCAGCCATGGCGGAGTCCCTCGTCGTCGCCGGGGTCGTGTAACGATGAGTAGAGGGAGGAGGGGGAGGGAGGGAAGGGCGAGGAGGATGTGGAGGACGGTGAGGAACGACCGCTGCGGACGAGAAACGACAGACGGAGGAGGCTGAGCCCTTTCGCGCGTGGGCACGGTGCGTCACGCCGCCAGACTCCGACCCAGCCTTTATTGCCGTTTATGGGCGTTTCTGTGGAGCTTCCCAGCCGCCTTGCTTGGACGCCACCCTTCCAAAATAACGATGACGTCGGGCGCTGCCCTCTTCTACCACCGCGAGCTTGGGCGGAGATTCGCGTCAACAACGTCGAGTACAGCGGGCAAGCGCAATACCAGGCACTTGCAAGGTGGGTACGAGCAGAACACAGAAAGAAAATTATCGTCAGGTAAGTACCCCAAACATATGTATCTGTTGCCTTCTTACGGCACGTGAGTACTTGGGAGCGCATGGAGCGGAGGTTTTATATGAAAACTTCACAGGAGCGCGGCTCATCGTCTTGCCCAGCTCGTCTGCAGGTAGGTAAATGCCGGAATACCGCCGACTATACCTAGACGCGAGTTGGCAACAACGAGGATGGTATGCATCGCAACCACAAGGTGCTTCACAAGCTCATTTCTCGGTTGGAAGGGTAACTCGCGCCGCTTCTCTGCGGCCTTGCACGCTCCTGAGAGCGTGTGGCCATGTAGGTACCCCTCTCTCGCCGAGACATGCCTCTCTTCATTCCCGACTACTGTCTCACCGCTTGTCCGTGGCACGCACTCCTTGGCCGCTGGGATGCATGCTTGGTCTTCTAGGGGAACTACTCGCTTACTGGATTTGAGTCGCCATACCATCTAGGACTTCCCAGGATGGCGGCGACGAGTTACTACAACTGCGACTGTATCTGGCGTCATCACTCCCTATCCGCAGCCAAGGCGGGGGAAATGTTGGCATCCGGCTCTTGAGTATCCGTGCTCTCCTGCCCCCGACAATATCGCGTTACACTCCATCTCGCTCGTACATGTGCTATACACGTCGAGGACGATGCTGCTCGATGTCTGCACCGTGAGGGGCTCTTTCGTGCACATTCTAAGAGACTCGTGCATGGGCTTAGCGCCTGACTTTCGGCTCGTCTGGAGCACACGAAACTAGACAATTCCGGTCACCCACCTACTCTAGTTGTTCACCTTGGACTCGGAGACAGTGGGTTCTTTCAATACCCTTTCTCTTCGCCATCTCCCCCTACAGGCGATACGACGACCTAGACGATCTTCGCATTCACTCGTTGTCCAAATCCGGCTGCATTCAGTGGACACCTACTCGAGGAAGGAGTACGAGCGTGCAGTAGGGCATGGGATATTATGCTTAATAGAAGATAGCAAGGTCTGTCCAGTAGGAACGACTATCTTCCGCCCGTTGAACTAGAGGCGGCCGGTGAGTCTACCGTTGTGATCATGCACAGCCGGGTACAGCCGGACTCTCGACTCTTACTTACCTGAACACGGGTAGAACTTCAATATCAGTGCTGCGATAAGAAATAACATACGGGCGACTTCCAGCCTTCTTCGAGTTCGGGAGTACACTAGTACTTAGCCTTCGTAACTGACTTGAGTTCGATCCGCCTGATCGCTGGTATTTCGCGCTCCGATTGTCGTTCTATGAACTGGATCAATCGGGGTTTATATGGATATCAAAGGCTCACTACGAATCGAGGCGACGCACTATACTTACGTAATGCGTAGCGAATACAGTCGACTCCCTCTTAAGACATACCTCTCGTAGCCCATAACCTGGGATAACCCATGAAAAAATGCGTTTCCCGACTTGGGATAGGGGGAAATCGCACCCATAACCCATGATCCTGTGATACCCCATATCCCATGCAAAAAGATGGGGTCAAAACCCATAGGGATAGCTTACTTAAGATATCAATCGATAGCATTTTGACCATTGTCCTGCCACGTTAGCCCGCATAATGTCCCGCGTGCTTCTCAATC
>MU278662.1:0-31484 GCA_022385745.1 Cubamyces sp. BRFM 1775 | reverse complement strand
TGGCCGTTGCCACTGCAGAATGCCCCGTAAAACATTACGCACCAGTGCACTTTTTCCGGTGCCATACGGGGCAGTCCGGAAATCCGTAGATCCCGGACACCGACGGATACGCCCGTTGTAAATTTTGACTGGGCTTAAGTATGTGAGTCAGCCGTCGAGCATTCAGTCATGTGCATATTAGGGGTGCTCAATTCTTGTCGGTCGGTCGGTCGGTCGGTCGGTCGTTCGCAACTTGCAAGGCTGCTTTGCAGCTTGATGGCCAGGTTTGCATGTGTAAGCGCTCTGACAATTCTTTGTTGATATCTTCCCGAAGTGGTTTGGTTTCGAAAGCCCGCCAACACCCCAGTAAGCATGCCCAAGCTCCGCAAGAGCGTATAAGTATCATCTCATATCGGGAGTTCGAAAAGCTGAAGAAATAGGGTGGTATTTTATATAAACCTCATGGTTCGCTTAAGGCGTCTCTCGCCACCAAAGCTTCCTTGCGAGTCTTCCGACCGACCGACCGACCGACCGACCGACCGACAAGGATTGAGCACCCCTATTATGTTGCTTGAACCACGAACTAGCACTGGGAGCAGTGTTCGATCAAGAGAAGTACTGCATATTCGTCCACAACCCCTCAGGCGTATTGGGTCAACTGTACTTTCAATCCAGCTGACCTCACACTATATTAGGTCTGATGGGCTTGCGATGACAATCCGGGTATGTAACAGTTTTAGCTACTCGTTATACGAATACGAGTTGACGCTCAGAAGCCGACTGTCGCAGCTTCCACTGACGGATCTGTCACCGTCACTGCGAATACCTTTCAACAATGATGACCGGGATCATGAAGGCAAGTTCTGGATTGACGGGATGCATGGTTGACAGCGTTCCGCGTATCTGGATCTCCATCATTGCCCGCAGCTTAGGAAGCAGACCCCAGCGTGGCTTCGGGCGCCCTACCACGGACTGCCTCACCCTGTAGCTCGCAGAACGTTGTAGGCTGCTCTTTGCCGGAACCGGAATAAGTCCCATACGCAAATGACGTCTGATGCAAAACTGACAAGCGTAGGAGCGTTCACTGCCCTTCCGCCGCGGCCGCCGCCAATGCTCGACGTGGATCTCCACATGTCCATTCCTGAGCACCTCTGCTACAATGGCATAGCAGCTTCCATGGTGAGACACACGGACGCTCACAGCTCCCATCCCTATCTGTTAGCCCTACTTCAGATAGATCGTTCATCTCGGGATGGATGAGGGCCTGCATGTTAGTCTCGGACGATCAACATCTGCCCGCAGCGAGGTTCGTCCCCGATTGATCGAGTAGCTTCAACCTCGGGAGAGGTGTCGAACACGCGATCGTGTGTGTTCTGCCTTCTCCTACCCACGTCTCAGCCTTGATGAACAACCTCAGTGGCGAACGCGTGCACGGTGGATACATGACGTGTGAGACTAATGTCTGTCGTGGAGCGCATTCCCTTCTACGCAGACGTCAAAGTATCTGCGCGATGTCACCTCTCGTGGAGTCGATCTGATTTGCTCTAGGTTGTTCAAGCTAGTTGATAGGTACACGACATAACCAGTACTTTCCGTGCTGCGTCGCGGCGTTTACGTCGGCACACTCGTCCGGTGAGCCCTATCTTCTCTCAAGGCTTCATCTCCTCTTCCTGACTGCCGGGCGAGACCGCAGCAGCAGTGTATACACGGTTCATCACGCACTCCGATGAGGCTCCCATGCCTTCACACACTCTCATGCGGCCGCATTCCGGGAATGTGGTAAGTGACCGACAAGGTGCGTGCGCAGTGCGAACGCGTTCTACAACCAAACTGGGAGCCCACATGTCCCAGCCTGGAGCCGGAATTTGTATGGCCCCGTCATCTGTTACCGCAACGCTACCGTGGACTGTGCGGCGGCATGGTGTCCGCCATGCATGAAGGCACCGAGTTGATCCAAGCGGCAGCGGTCCCGACCAGCTGTACGTGTCACTGCGTCCCCCGTCGCTTCGGAGGCACTCCAATGGCGCTGCGATGTCCTTCGAAGGTCTTGAGGATGACCGGACTACTCGACTGAGTTGAGTTGCTATCAGACCTCCGCTTCGCTTGCGATCGCGGTTGCTCTCGCCTCTTCGCAACAGCCTCGCTGTGCTCAGCTCTTCGCGGTCAGCGGCACGCGGTCAGATACTACGCCTCTGCACTGCACTTTGTGTCGGCGGAGAGTAAGTCTGTGCGTTCCTCCCGCCGTGCTGCAGTTGCGATGAAGAGCCACAGGGTACGTTCTTTGTGCTATTGATACGCAACAGATTCATTTACTCATAAAACCGCTTGCAAGGGATGAATCTGCCGGAATTTGTCATAGGTCTGCTCTCCTTGACAGGTACTACTGGTATAGGGCGTTCATATCGCAATATACTTTAGACGTCTTGAACTTCCGCAGGTGAAAACTCCCGTTGTCAGTGTGTGCTTTACAGGCGACCCGTAGACGCCTCGATTTGCGTTCGCGATAAGCGCTGCTCCCAAGGACACTTTTCGATCCCAATAAGTCGCGAATATCATGACAAATCCAATGAGCTGGGCGTCATGGCAGTGCGCTTATATGAGGCCTTCAGGGTGGACTCCCGGTCTCTGACAGGTGCCACCGACGATCTCACGGTACTGACTTTCGTAGACATGAACATGGACGACTCGGACAGGCAACATGAAGCGCGACAGAGGATGGCGGGTGGCTACATAGGCTGGCAGTCCACAATCTTGGACATCCACTCCGCCACTTTCCAGCCCAGGGGCATCAAGGAGAGTCAAGATCGCGTAAAGATCGATTTGTGGGAAATATGTGGAAACCACTGGCTCTTTCTGGCAGTGTTTGATGGTATGCCGCTCAGGTCGTTGTCCATGCCGTGGCTTGTCCCCTCCTCATACCTCTCCCTTGCAACGCAGGTCATCTGGGGAACGCCACCGTAGAGTATACATCAAGAGAGCTTCCCAGGACGATTCGGAGAAAGCTACGTGCCTTCGTTCACAGTGTTGGCGGTCGCCTCGACCGCACCAACGTTGCTGAGAACGAAGGCGAAATCACCGCTATGTTGAAGCGTGAGATCGAGCAGTTTGACAAGGGAATCGGCGATGCTTTGCAGCGAGTGTGCCCTCGCCCATGGGAATTGACGGAAGAACAAGCAAGGCGGCTTATTGAGGAGGAGCCAGACATCGTCCGGTGCGCGTTCGCTGGCACAACACTCGCTTTCGCACTGGTGAATCACGAGGAGCGTTTTATGTGGGCTGCGGGCTTAGGGGACTCAAGCGCAGGTGGGTTGTGGTCTACTTACATCCTCATACGTATACAGCCTGCGCTAACGCCACAAACACAGGGATCTCAATCATTGACGGGGATGGGAAGGTTCAAGCGCAGAGGCTCTGCGATATGCACACATTCAAAGATCCCAAAGAGTACTTCCGCGCCACGATGGAACATCCGTATGCCGAACAACCTCTGTTTGATTGGGAGAATCGTGTCCTGGGATGGCTCTCAGTCGCGCGAGGTCGGTAGTCTGGCCCATTCTCTCTTCGCTCACGGACTCAGTACTAACGTCTGCGTCAGCCATCGGCGATTTCTCACTGAAGCTGCCATCCTCATACCTCTCTCACCTGTTCCGTTTTCTGCCCGAGCTCGACGGCTACGCATTCTCGGAGTATATCCCGAGAATCGTGACCCCGCCGTATGTGTCCTCGGAGCCGTCGGTTCGTTTCACAGACTTGCATCCGATGTGGCGGCCGGAGAACAAGATCTTCCTATTCACGGACGGCGTTGATAACCTGGTCGACGGCTGGCTTGTTTTCAAGCCGAAGCAGCACAGCGGGGCCGATCCCGTCCAAACAGTGGCAGACCTGCTCTGCGACGATATCAACCCCCGTGTTGAAGACGTTCTAGGCCATAAGGTCGTTCCACGCTGGAGTGGAGAGGAGGGGAATAGAGCGACGGACGTACTGGGGAATCTGCTTGGCGGCGAAGACGTGGAGAGGTTGGAGATGGTCACTGATTTGGATCGATTGAACTGCAAGGAAGGTTGGCCGTTCCATATCGACGACGTATCCCTCATTGTATGGCCTATGACAGACCTGTAGCTAGTGCATTGTTTGGTCTGATTGACCTCTCTGCGCGATTATGTGTCATACTACTATACCATCTGGTCCTCAAGGACCTCGTCTGCGACAGGACATGTACGGATTCGTATGTATACGTGAACTCATGTCGCTCGGGCATAGGCATGATTTAGATTCATAGTAGTACATCATACATGCAGTGCATTAGGCATATAGTCAACGTTAGGAGATGAGCGGATAGGAAGAGCGGGGAGCATAAATGGTTAGAGTGCTTCGCACCAGCATGAAGCCACGAATCACAGCCATGGAGACTACGGGGCAGGGAAGGCAATCGAAACCGAGAATCTGACGAGGAACATACAGAGGCGAGAGCATAGATATACGCAACAATGGTAGAGATTCAGGCGAGATGACATAGATGCCAGGACAAACGCAGTGAAGGAGGAGTGACAATCCGATCTTACGCTGGGGGCCTGGGACAGATTGCTCTCATCGCCGCAAAGACTTGCCCGAGGACTTGCCATAAGCAGAATAGTCGCCCGAGCGCGCCCGAGGTTGCAGCTCGTACTGCGGATCATTGGCATTCGGGAAAGGGTTGGAACCCGAGTGTCTGTGCTGGGGGTTACTGGGAAATGCCCCACCAAACAACGGTTGAGCGGGTTGGGGGACGCCAGATGGGTTCCCACGAGCTTGAGTGACGCCTTGCCTGGCGTTGTTCGGACGACCATGGTCGTAAGGCTGGGGTGAGAGCACACCGCTGCTCTGAAGAGCAGGACTAGTATATGCGCCACGACCCAGACTACCACCATGTGATGGAACACCGCTGTCGGGCAGTGGCGTGCTACGGTACGATGTGTTCGAAGGGCTGATGTGGGCAGACTGGACCCCGCTGCTCTGTACGGCGGGGCTCTGATAGCCGCTGTTCGAACGGCTGGTAAGGGCGGATTGTATACCACTGCTCGCTAACGCAGGGCTTTGATAGCCACTGCCAGGGTAGTATGATCCTACTCCCGGGGACGGGGGTGTGTTCGACGTGACTGTGCGGCCCGGAGCACCTGCATTCTGTACGCCACCCCAACCGTTGTTGTAGGCATTCCCAGCCTGACCCGGGGCAGCAGCTTGTGGGTTGGTGTTGGACAGAGACTGAAAGGCTCCTCCGCTTGTTGACTGATAGTCAGCACTCTCTGTAGCAATCGGAGTAAGTCGCCGGACTGTTGTAAACAGTAGATGATGACCCACGAGTAGGGTTGCTCGAACCACCGGAGACGTTTGCGCTGGTCTGAGGCTGGCGAGAGCTATTGTTGTTCTTGTCGGTGCGCGGCATAGAGAGATCTTGATTTGCTGTTGGGACGACTGAAGCAGTGAAGGTGGTTCGCAATGGGATATTCGGCCGGCAGCATCCACCAGAGTCTTCGCTTGTTTTATAGCATGCTTATGCTGGCTACAATGGCACCGAGAACACCAGTTCGTCCGAGGAGACCGTAAGGGGTGTACCCTTAGACCTCTCTCATCCGCACGATAGCCAAGAGTGACATCAATCGATATGCCTGGACGATCATGAATCAACCACACACCACCTGCCGGTGTATGTAGAGTGACGTGCAGTCAGATATGGAAGCTCTGTGTGAGCGATGGCTCGGGCGCCCTAATACTAAGGAGTCGGGCGGTAAGCTTATTGTATAGCATCTTGCGCCCACCCTTGATACGGAGGAGACATAATCATTTCCAGGACCCTGAGATACCGATCTTATATGAAACCTACCATAGATTCAGCGAAGATAGTGCATATGACCAGACGGGTCATCACTGGGCGCTGCGCAGCCGCCTACAACTTGAGTTCCGTCTGCGTAGCGATGGTCCGATGTTCCAGTCAAGGCGATAGTAACTACTGCCAGTGGTTCCAGCCTTGAGCCCGAGAAATATGGGTGGGTTGCCGGTCGACGCTTCAAGATGCAGATGGCCACAGTCAGGGTGTTTTGATCGCGATATTGATGGCATGAAGTGTCATCACTTACACGCCAGTGTGTAGCACAATGGACCACCCAACAGGTTGGCCTCAACGACTTGATAGTACTCAGGACGCCGGCGTCACGGTGGAGGTGTGGCGTGAGGATAGGCGCCGACTACCGTGATACGATCCCGGCGGCTCATTGGTCCGTGCATGCCACCTTATGCTTACCATGGCCGCTCTTCACTCAATTGTCCTACCACACCGATTAGAATCAAAGCTATTGGACACCAAGTCGCGGCTATGACGGCTACGCGAATAGCAGGCTACTTATGGGATGCAAATTATGGCATTCGCCCGTTTGGTGTACAAGCATCGACAAACAATTGTCGGACACGGTGCACGCACTCGAGTCTCTCGGAGCCTCTCGGAGCCTCTCGGAGCTTTTCATCAGACTTAGGGGGCGACTCGTCTGCGAGTCCAATCCCCTCGATCTCGTCCGAGGATTGAACACTGACTTCGCCTTTACGACGGGGAGCGCCCGATCTTTGTGTATATAGAAGTGTACGCAGTTTGCCTACGGTACGACCTAGTATTTCTTGCGGGCAGGCCCGGGTACGCTCTCGCTGACTCAGACACCAGCAGCGCAAGCAATGAAGGGCTGCTATTTCAACGTAGTAACAGACAGGCAGAACTGCGGCCTGAGCTGATAATATCCCGCTTACAACTTCACGATCGGGATGCCTGAACTCTACTGGGTCGTCGTCGCGCTCGGCGACCCCAGAGCGGTTATGGACGATGTCCCGGACATGGGCGATTGTATGACCGAGCACGTTGACGCGTGGCAAGACGCTACCAAGCGATTTTCGGTCCCCGGAAGTTCGGTCGAGGTGATTTTGAAGTTCCAGCTGTGGCGCTTGCGGCCAGTTGTGTATCTTGACACGGACCTTGACTCCCTTTACGGTCTTGATGTATCCATCGCAGAGAACTTGAACTTGTCCCCCAAAGGTGTAAGCAGCGAGGTACCCGAGGACTTCCTCATGCCAACTCCATCAGAAGATATTGTATACTACTACGCTAACTAGGTATACAAATGCATTGGGGAACGAATGGAGGCCTTCCGAACGAATGACATCGGTAGCGAATAACAAGCCTAAGCCTAAGCGGCTTAAGGTAAGCGTCGATAGCCACCCGCCACTCAGGTTAGGGTTGTTTTGCCTGTACCTCCCACTTCCCTTATATTTTTCCGAAGTAACTGCAACCATACCCAACCGCTAATGCTTGCACGAGTAAACTTGTGCTGCTCGTTTCGGAAACATACTTCGTCACCTGATTGAACGGTCGCTTTGAAATTTGGAGTTGAGGACTAGACCGCGCATCGCCGGACTACACGTTGTAACGTTGATCGATAACCATTGCCTAGTGCATTGGCCATTCCACTACTGAGCTTCCGAATCCGTGTCACCAGACGGGCAGGCCAAGGAATCCCAGCATAACATCTCAGCGAGTAAGTTTGCAGCATTGCCTGAGTAGCTGTGGATCACTGACAGACTCCAGATCATTCCGGTTTGACGACCCATGCGCAGCCTCAATTTCGACATCCTAGAGGACGTCTGCTCTTCGCTAGCAGACACTCCGACCGTCCTCGCGTTCTCCCTAGCATCTCACGCATGTCGATCCTTTTCCATCAGGAGACTGCTCAGCATGAAGCCCATTTCGCTCACAAAGGAGCCCATCGTGCGTTCGTTCCATCAATTCCTCTTTGGGGACATAACCAAGAAGCGACCGGGCCTGCTCCGTGGACTGATCATTGACGTCCTGCCCGACTACAACAAGCGGAAGGAAGTCGCACAGCTGCTGATCGACATTCTCGAATACGCTACGCACCTCGAGTACCTGGAGCTCCCCTCCCCACAGGATATGTTTGCGTACTTCGAGTACCCAAAACTGTCCGAGGCGATGTGGCGCGTGTCGACCTTGCGCGAGTTCGTTTCTGAGAACAGCCAGGCTTGGTGCCCTGACGCGGAGGCTATCGTCAAGAACACGCGTTCACCCTTGAAGGTCCTCCGAATTGGCTCATACGATCTCTCTTTCTCGGAGGGCACAGGTGCTTACAGACCCGCTATGCTCGGCCAGCTCCTGGAGCACATCGCGCCAACCCTCGAAGTGCTGGACATCACGGACGTTTGGATTCTGTACAACCAGGGGGATCGAGGCGGCTCCTTCCCCGCCGTGCGTTCCGTCATCATGGGCAACCAGACTGGCCCAGTGTGGGTGGACGTCTTCATCAGCATGTTCCCCGCTTTAGACGGCGTGCTCGAAGTTGGGCCCCTGCACGGACACGACGGCGCCCCGCTCAGGGCAGACGCCGCCGAGCAGGCCCGCGTCCGTGCTATAAACCAGTCGTACCAGGAGCAACACAGGTGGAAGAAGCTAAATCGCGTTATAGGCGACACGCACACGCTCTACATGCTCGGCTTGAAGTGCCCTGTCCGGCATTTCATGGTGGACCGGGTGTGCAGCCATCGCAAGCAGGCGGTGTTCGACTTTCTGCGGGACGCGCCGTCTTCTCATCTCAAGCTCACCATCTTGCTTTCCCATGGCCTGGGTGTGTTTGACGGTCTGATCCCGGACGAGGTCGCGCGGAAGCTGACGCACCTCGTTATCATGGCCACCTATGACAATTGTGAGACAAGTATCGGGGCGGACGCACATGCGGTTGACTCTATCAAATGGGAGGATGTGCTGGTACGCTGCTCAACAATTTCACGTATCGTGCCTGCTTGAGCCTGATTTCGTTCGTTGGCAGTCTAAAATCAAATCGTCGCTCCAGCACTGCCGTCAGCTCACGCACCTTCTTTTCATCGTCCGTTACAACATCTACGTCAACGAGCCTCCCCTCGCCTACTCCCGCAGCTTTGTCACCAGTGTCCGCTCCCTAGACCACGAGGCGACCGCCGCAGAGCTCAAGAGCGCGCTGCCGTCGTTGCGCTACATCCTGGTCACCTCTAACGGCCGTTTCGATGGGATACGCATTCCCAAAGACGACAACGAGAGCAGGGCCGACTGGGAAGCTCCGCACCACCTTGTCACCCGTGGGTGGTTCAATAGACAAAGCGGATGGACGGACGTGGATATCGACCGGCCCGGCGCTCCCCTAGAACGGTTTAGAAAACTCGGTGATGAGGCCGTAGAATACGTCATACGCAGCGAGGAGCTGCTGATTCACCATGAGGACAAGGTTGGTCTCGTACCCAGACGTGCGGACAATACAGCCGCACCCCACCACCGCGCTTGTCCGGACGTCTGGGGCAATTTGACCGTGGACTATACCATGAGCTTTGGCGCCCACGAAGCGCCCGCATATCTACGTAGATAACATCGGAATCAAATCTTGCCGAGCACCACCTGCCTACTTTGTACACCCCCCGCCCGCCTCGCCGACGCCCCGCCCGACGCGTCTCGGCAAACGCGTAGTCCGGACGCGGCCTGTCTCTACTTCTCCTTACGCTCGCTCGCCAAACCACCGCTCTATACTCCTGTACAACAAATTACACACATCCTCAGATGGCACCACTGGGGGACTATCATAGTGAGCACACAACCCAGCGCGCGCGATCAAACCTTGTCTTGAGCAACGCAAGGGAGCTTGCAAAAAAGTCCCGCCAATATAATTCCGCGCGGACGCGGGACGCGTTATGCGAGGCGTTTTCCAAAGCGACGAACGGAAAACAGCCTTACCCATGGCAGCTTGATGTTGCTGAGGCACTCTTGCTGGGCCTCGACGCGGTAGTGATCGCCGGGACCGGCGCTGGGAAGACCATCCCCTACCTCCTTCCACTCCTGCTGCCTGAGGTCCAGCGGCGTATGCTCGTAGTCATATCTCCATTGAAAAGGCTACAAGAGGATCAGGCAAGTCTCAGGACACTATGAAAGACGAGGCAAACCATGCTGACTCTTCATTGGCAGGCCAGACGCTTCACTGATATCGGGATTTCTGCAACTGCCGTCAATCGGGACACATGGTCTACTGACTTAGAAAAGGTACATCAGATATTATTTGCTGAATATGGGGTAATTGACCGTCACCCACCTCCTTAGGCTATCAAAGGGCATAAATATTCCGCCATATTTCTTGCACCTGAGATGTGTCTGGAGCACGCATCTATGCGTGAGGTGGTTCGCGACATGGGCCTGGCAGGAGAGATCCTCGCGTTCGTAGTTGACGAGGCGCATTGCATCAGCGAGTGGGGAGGTGATTTTCGGAAGGCGTACAGCAAACTAGAACGGTTACGAACATTTGCCCCAATCACGACTACCCCCATCGCCGCCTTTTCAGCAACAATGGCAGGCCGCGCATTGAAGGACGTCGAGCGCAGCCTAGAAATTCAACGCGACAAAGCTTTCTATGTCAACCTCGGCAATGATCGCACCAACGTCAAGATGTCTGCACGCACCATCAAAAGCGGACGAGACTATGCGACACTTAGTCAGGTCCTTGGCATCGACAATGTCATCTTTCCGAGTGACTTACCAAAAACGCTTGTTTTCGTGAATGAGCGGAACGAAGCACAACGCGTTTGGAGATACATCCGGAGTAAACTCGACGACTACTTACATGACATAGTAGACTTCATACACTCCTCACGGCATGCATACGCACAAGCCGATGCCCTTCATCGCTTTGTGCAGGGCTCTGTGCGCTGCTTGGTAGCCACGGAGTCTGTTGGGATGGTAAGCACAATGCAGGTCATGGCAGGATGCTCTGGCACTGACTGACCTTGAAGGGCGCTGATATACCTGACATTGAGCGCGTGATACAGTTCGGAGCCCCGCGTTCGCTCACTGTGTGGGTGCAACGGGCAGGGCGGGCAGGGCGCTCACCTGGGATAAGGGCGGAAGCCATTCTCCTAGCGGAGGTGTCAGTTTTTCACAAACAACGCAAACGCAGAAATAAGAAGCGCGCTAGCCAGGAGGAGCACATAGAAGGATTCAAGAAAATCATCGACAACAGCCTACGAGAATGGCTCGAGACGACCGAGTGCCGGCGCAAGGTGTGCGATCAGTACTTCAACAACCCTCCTCGTGAAGGTGAGCAATTCTCATTCTGCGATCCCACGTTTCTGACAGCGCCTATCCGAAGCGGTACCTCTGGCCGACTGCTGCGATCTTTGCGCGGATAGAAGACCGGATAAGGCCGACGTGTTTTCTCCCACCACTGTCAGCTTGTCGGATTCAGGCGACGACAGCAACTCCTCTGCTTCCGACTCTGACCTTGACAACGGCGGTGACCTGTTCCAGTCCCTGGCCTCCATTCACCGCTTCAAGGAGCGACTCCAGCATCCGTCAGACATCACTCCCTCGACGTCTACCAATCCACACGGAAAGCGGCCTGCAGCTTCATCTAGAGACCCCCTTGTGCCAACAATGCGTGCAAACACGGACAGTGTGGAGATATCTCACTCGCAACAGGGCGATCCCAAATCTCGACCGAGTCGTGTCATCCGTGCAGGGGAGCATCGCGCGCGTGCCATTCAGGCTCTCCGTGAGTGGCGGAGTCGCATCGGACAGGGCTCTTTTGCATGCCATTCATTGACCAGCGACGTTGTTCTGCCGGACGAAGTCATCCGTCCGCTCTCGTACTACGTCTACCTAGCATCCGTTGATGCTATGACGGAGTATTTCTCGGATGGAAGATGGGGTTTCCTTCCCCGTTATGCGGAGGCGATTGCGAAGATCCTGCAAGAGGTGGATCAAGCATGGAATGGCAAGGGGTTGCAGGGATGTAGTGACGAGAACAGACACCCATCCAAGGTTCCAGACAAAACCGGTAAGTACTTGACTCAACTTGATGAAGTATCTCACTCAATAGTGTGATAGATGACCACCCTCGGAGCTCCCCTCCCGGTGTTGTATCTCACGTACATCCTCCTTCGCACCCAAGTCATCTCGATCCTCAACTCCGACCCCGTCCTCGCCCGCGTCCTCGCTCTCAGCCGAACTCTCTAGGTGGTTCGCCAATGGACTTGTCGCCACCAGCTTCATTCACTCCCTCGTCGCCAGCGTCATGGGCTGCCCAACCAACGGCGCCGCAATCACTCGGACAATTCCATTACTTACCAGGACGGTCTTCTACTACAAATTTGTTTACCATGTTTCGATCTTCTGCAGTATAGGTGTTGTAGTCTGAGTTTGTCACGAGCCTTTAGCTTGGATATACGTTCGAGTGTCTACGATCAAACGTTCGGCCATCAATCCACCTTTGCATCACCCTCGAGAGTTTCTTCCCCCCTTCGCTGATAAAATCTTGTGGTATGTCCTCCGTTGAAGCTGCTGACCTCCCACGTCTCTTCTGGTAGATCTTCGATGATGTGTATGCGCGTTGCAGAATCTCGATTCCTTTCTCGTCATCAGGGGTTGAATGTCGCCCATAGCGTGTCCAGGTGCAAAATACATGCTCGACGTGATCAGATACGGCCTCAATCGTAGATATTGCAGGGTGTAGCTTGTGCAGGTATGCCCAGTCGATATGCGGCCCTTGTGACCGGTGCGTAACCTGTAGATATTGGAATTGTTATCTTACAGCTGATACTTATAAACAGATGGGCAAGTCCGTACGTGCCTTGATTGTCTTGATGCCTGCCTCCATGGCTCTGTCTACAGGTGTGTGTCCATCTCTTTTCCCTGTTCGGTTCACGAGCCAACAGTGATAGCGGATGAAGTTACTGCCAAGATAATCCAGTCAGTGCATACTAGTGGGTCATTACGAGCTGTGCTACTTACCTAATTGCTGACGGCCATTCCCGGTGTAACCCTTGCAGCATCTCCAGTGTCTCCCCAGCGTAATGTGAGTTCCGTCCACCGACAAATCGGAAGAGCATATGCGGGAGCATGTGTTCCATCAGCCCAACGTCGCCACGCTTTATTGCCTGATTCAAGACCACATAGAGCAGTAAGTCACGATTGAACATGACAGCGTGGTAGAGAACCTGATCGCAGTCTGTTCCCATGTCCTTCAGAACATTGAGACGGCGAACGGAGGCGTGCTCATGGACGATCCTAGCTGCCAACCGGGCAAGTACCTCGGGAGGGTTTGAACGCAACTCAGCAAGGCTCTCCACCCCTCCTACCTCCAGCCAGCTTGCCCGAATGCGTGCGGTGAGAGTATCATAGATAGCGCGTTCGAAGTTGTCATGGAATGGGCCTTGCGTTGCCGTTTCATCAAGACCTCGGCGTTCGAGGAGCGCAAACGCGTGTTTGAAACCAAGCCCAGACGCTGTGCCGAAGTACTGCTTATGTAGCGACTTTGCGATCGCCATCTCATAGTGCAGCCATCCCCAGACTGGTATGATGTAGTCCATGCGATCAGTGGCATTAAGGTCTTGGCCACGGAACCGCTGCAGCCCACGGATGCGGTCGACGGTGAGCTGATCTCCGACAAGTACAAGAACGCGCTTGGTGCCGAGATCCCGCCATTGTTGCTGTGTGTGCACTCCGAGCTGGTGGAGCAGGTCATGAAGTACCTTGTCGTTATCTTCATACGATGCTTCTGGGGTGGATAGGGTGCCCAAGAAGTATGGCTCGGTAACGTGGTCGGCTCCGCAAGGTACAAGCTTGACAGGAGGTGGTGGGTCCAAGGCAGAGTGATCGCGTCCAGAATATGTGGCGAAAGAGAATTCGGGAGCGTCGCGCAGGACTTCAAGAACATGGTGGGTCATCCAGGCTTCGATATGTGGATAGCCATCTGCTGCAAGATCGTAGATATCCAAAACCGTGAGCGGGTTGCTCATTCCAGCTGTTCGCTGACGCTGAAGCTCCGAATTCATCATAAGCGGCTCGAGCGGTGCATCCCTCTTGAAGAATATCATGGAGGCAGTCCCACATCCGGTCTGCCCTTCCTTGTCGATGCGGGGCGAGAACACACGGAAGGTGATGTAGACGTTGTCCCAACATAGGAAGGACGGGATGACAGGGAAAAGGCGTTGTACGGTAAGCATGGATTCCTTTGACAATCCATCCACTGCGTCCGTAATCCACTTCGAGCTCATGGTAACACCAAGAGCATGAAGTGTGTCGCATGCCTTCGCGGACAACCCCTTGAACTTGAAGTAGATCCCGAGAACGCGCTGGAGCAGGTTGCACCGGTTTGAGCGAGTATAGAGAATAATTCCGATTATTATGATAATTTGCTATATTAGCGACCGGAGTGAGTGTCTCTGCCAATGTAGTACTAGTCCCATTCTAACCAACGCACCGTCTCCTTTGCCTTGCCAATTGTTCTGTATCGTGGGTCTGCAGCTGTCATAAGCTGTTCCAGAAGATTTACGAGTACTGGGGCATGCACCCGTAATTCGCTAGAAATTATGTTGCAGTGAGTGCTTCCAAGTTGCATGAAGGCGTGGTTGCGTTTCTTGAACTCACTGCTTCAGGCTATCCAAGTTGAGATTAGTCAAGTCCTCACGCCGTATTTCAGCCTCAGACGGCCTGAAATATGCATCCATTACGGTGAGCTCCTCCCGGATGACATCGGTGGTGCAGTCCAATGCGAACTGCTCTAGTGCCTTCCTACCCCCTTCCGAGCGAGGCTTGGTCGACCCCCGTGGTCTTGGTGGCTTCCGCCATCGCTCCAGTAATGCCGTCAAGCCTTCATGCTGTAGGAACTTCCTCCGAGTGACCTTGATTGATGGATTCACGGTACAGTCCCGGTCGCCCCAGCTGAAGGCATCCATGAAGTCATAAAAAGACATATGGTGTTTCTTCAAGCATTCAAGGACTTCGAGGACCGCCTGGCATTTCCGACTTGGACCAAGTGGCGACTCAGATGCGTCAATTCCTTCAGCCTCTATAGACGCCACAGATGCATCTACTCGGAGAAGTTGAGGTGTGTCATTCTCAGCTATTGCTGACTAACAGCCTGCATACCTATACCCAACTCATCACCGTAGTTGGAACTTGAAAGAATTTAAGTCAGTGCTCTGCCATAACATCCGGAATAGAATAACAACGGATTCTCTATCTTTACACTCTAGTGCCTACGGATACATACCATACAGAGTTTGTATTAGTGCTACAATTGTCATACACCTGGATTCTCGAAGGCACGCTTCCGGTGGACGCAGACTCTTCGACAATGCCGTTTGGCCTATCAATCGAGAACACGTTCTCGACTGACTGCGAGAGACACTGCAAAGTGTCGGTATCTCCGGCTTGACGCTCATCAGTCATTTCACCCCCTAGCCAGTCATCGTCCCAGTCGCAATTCATCCATGCTTCCTGTCCTCCACCCGGATCGGAGTCTGGGTCTTCAGCATCAGAGAACAAATCATGGTAGTAGGGTGTGCAAGGGCATGCCCAGTCGTCCCGGTCGCGGCAGCCCAGAGTACCCGAAACCTCAGAGTTCATCGGAGTGCACGAGTGGAGGTCAAACAGTCTGAGTAGCCAGCGAGCGTAAGGAGAAGTAGAGACAGGCCGCGTCCGGACTACGCGTTTGCCGAGACGCGTCGGGCGGGGCGTCGGCGAGGCGGGCGGGGGGTGTACAAAGTAGGCAGGTGGTGCTCGGCAAGATTTGATTCCGATGTTATCTACGTAGATATGCGGGCGCTTCGTGGGCGCCAAAGCTCATGGTATAGTCCACGGTCAAATTGCCCCAGACGTCCGGACAAGCGCGGTGGTGGGGTGCGGCTGTATTGTCCGCACGTCTGGGTACGAGACCAGGACAAGGTAAGCATATGTGCACGTTCTGACGCAGAGTCAAGCCTCACCGTTGCCCGCGACAGTTCTGGTTGGCGACAGAACGAGAGTGGAGTGAAGATGAGACTACAGACTGGCCACACCTACCTTGACGAGGGCGAACTACGTGTCCTCCCTTACCTGCTTCTGCTACCGATTCTCGGCATCCCAAACTCTTGCTATGCTAAGCGGACGTGCACGAAATCGCGGATTGGAAAATCAAGGTACTATACAGTGCTTCCGAATTTGTCCGAGGTATCCAGAGAATGGAGAAGTATGTCGTCTAAATGCGGAACCGTCAGAGCAGCTATGACAACCGGGTGATACGCTCGAGGGCTGCCATGGCTTCTTCGCGAGACATGCTTGCCAGAATTTGCTCTGGCGAGGGCGTAGAGCTTGAGCCCATAGTTGCGTGCACCACAAGTCGGGCGATGACCTCGCCCTATAGAACAAGTTAGAAACGCACGTGAAGTTTGTGTGGCAAGAGATACGTACGACTTCAACCAGACATGCAACCACGATGAGCCTATATGCTAAGGGTTAGGCAATATCCCGACTGAGGTAGAGTGAAACGAGAGTCGCACCAAATGATGATCCATGTTATCCGATCCATGGCATTGTTATTCAAGTGGTCATGAATGGCTCCGAGCTGTAGACGCCGTTTTATGAGTTACATGTTCCCTCCCATCAGTGCCTCGAGAACCTACCAAATCTTCTGCGACCGCAATCTTTTCGTTCAAGACCTGCACACGCGGCCCGATTTCCATATACTCGCGCACCGCGTCATACAGGGCCTTCAGGCTTGCCTCGTCCCAGAAGAGCTCCGGCACGTCGAGCACGTTGCTCACCAAGTTCACATCCCGCCGGAGGGTAAAGAGCCGCCCAGTGAGCTTGAGCGCGTCCTTGCGGGATAGGGCAAGCACGCCCGTCGATGCAAGCTGCGCGGGGATCGAGCGCGTGCGCGGGGAGGAGAGGATCCGGTGCGCGAGCGTCTCATAGTGCGCGAGGAGCGTGGACTGGGCGAGGGCGTGCGCGACGGAGAGCTGGAGGAGATGCGAATGGGTCTTGAACGCTATGACGAGGGGTAAGCTTAGAAATCCGCTAGGCGGGTCGTGCGTGTGTACTCACTGAAGAAATCATTGTATATGCGTGGGAAAGCGATGTTTGGGTCATGCTATCGAAAATACCAGTGAGCACTCACAGTTAACGAGGTGGATGATACGATTCTTACTGCGTAATGACATGCTTCCACCTCCCAGTCGTCGTGAGGAATCTTCCGCTGCAATATGCCAGCTTCTTCCACGTCTTCGATGATGCCAAGCTCCTGGTCTTCGCGGAAGCCATAGAACACGACGACACCATAGTCGAAAAATATCGCCTCCGCAAAATTCTCGACTTCAGATGCTGCTTTGCGTCGACTCACTCTCCTCGGTCGGATAGCCTCGCTCTTGGACGGCTCGTGTTCTCTTTCCTCAGCGTTCACTACGACGCGAAGCTGCTGGGATGCCCGAGCCTGTTCCTGGGCGGCGTCCTCGACTTGAGCTGGGCTCTCCGCCGGAAGACCGTGCGTAGCGGTGATTGGGGACGCAGACGGCATGTAACCTTCCATAGGCGGAGCCATGGACTCTTCTTGAGGCGCGGTAGAACTGAAGTATGTTCCCTGGTAGCCATCCTCCTCAGCTTCCGAGAGGCCGGAACTAGGATCTTCGCGGCCAGGCGTAACTGGGGGCGCTGAAGAGCGGATGTTGGAGCCAGGCCCATACCCCGGGAGAAGTGGCAGGTGATACATCTGGAGGTAAAGGGTGAGACTGTGCAGACAAGCGGAAATTAGGGCTTCTCCTACTTACCACATACATTGCCTCGTCGTAGACGCGTGGCTTGACATTGTGCTCGCGCTTCAAAAAGCTGGCCAATAACTTCATCTTGAAGCTCTCTGCGATACAGTACGCGGTGATCCGCCTAAAGCCCGCCTTCTCCCTCTGCTCCTTGCTCATCCGCTCGCCAGCACTTTTGTGTTCGCGCACACCCTGGTCTGTCTCGTAGCCATGGAGCTGTTCCTCTTCCTCTTCGACGTCGGGTGGAGGCGGCTTGGTTTGGGGCGCAGAAGGAAGGACGACAAGCTTCTGGGTAGTTTTGGATGTACGCTGAGCTTTCGCTCCCCCAGTCACTGGGTTTGTCAGAGCAACCCCAGATACTGACGGTCTACGCGTTAAAGGGCGATTCCCAGTAGACACAGAGCGAGCAGGTCGCGAGCGGAAAGTGGGAGAGGTGACAGTAGGAGTTCTTGGGCCAGGTGGTTGAGTCGGATTCGACATGGTTGTTGCTCCTGATTAATGTCAGGTAACCTATCTTGCTCAGCAGAGCAATGGTAGGACGTCGTCGGCGTCGTCAACGATGCTGGAGGCTAAGAAAATGGCGGAGAGGAGGACAACGGTGAGAACGACGGCGATGAGGGATGAGGAGGACTCGGGACGAGAAACGGAGGTAGACGCTCGTTGACGTCTTAGCGGCACCCGGCCCGGACCATTGATCTCGATCGGGCGCCTGTAAGAATTTGAGCGCGATGCCAGGTCCCTCGGCAAGCTTGCACCAAAACCACCATCGCCTTCCTTGCGACTTCGCCTGTTGACGGTCATGGCTCCCTCGGAAAAGACTGGGTTGAAGAGGAAGACAAAACCCTCCGCGTCTTCCATAGCGAAACGCGTCAAAACGAAGCATGTCACCGCGGATGATTTGCAGTGGAAGAAAACAGCAAAACCGCGCGAAGCTGACCTCGGAACTGGCCTCGAGGGTTTCCTGGACCTAGAGGAGGTCGACGATGTTGACGTCGTATACGAGGAGACGGAGAGCGGGAAAGTTGCTCGCTTCAAAGTAAGTAGTCTTATTTGCCGCCTTTAGCGTCCTCATAACCTGTAAGTCCAGGTGAAAGGCGGGCAAGACCAACTGGAGGTGGAAGAGAACGGGAGCGCACCAACGAAAGTCGGGGAGTCTTCCGAGGTCCCAGTGGAGAATATGGACGTCGATGCTCTGCCAGAACCCGTCGTCTTTGATAGTGCGTCCTTACATTCCAGGGTTTGGTTATTTACTGACGTGAACCAGCCAAGACGCTGTTACCATCATGGGATACATTCCATCTGCACCCTCAACTTGGCAAAAGCTTGTACGCCAAGAAATTCACCGACCCCACTCCGATTCAAGCCCAAACTCTGCCATTGGCGTTGAAGGGCAAGGATGTTGTAGGCGTCGCCGAAACAGTACGTAGCAATCTGGACAACCGCTCTACGATAACCTCTGAGCGTTTGGCTAGGGTTCGGGAAAAACTTTGGCCTATGGCCTTCCGATTCTCCATCATCTCTTGACGGAGGCCTACTCTCGTCCGATACCCAGCTCAAAAGTCCGACGACCTGTCCGCGCCCTTATCCTGGCACCGACACGCGAGTTGGCCCTTCAGGTCTCTTCGCATCTGAATGCATGCCTCACATCTGTGGATGTTGAGGGAGCTACCACGAAGGAGGATCAAGCGTCAAGTAAGACGCAACCAAAGGCCAAAGGGAAGGCCAAGGCGCAACCTGTGGAAGAGGAGAGCAACAAGCCGAAACACCCTCCCCTGGTTAGCGTTGCCGCTATAGTCGGAGGTATGTCTGCGCAGAAGCAGCGGCGCATCCTCTCTCGGGGTGTAGACGTGCTAGTCGCTACTCCGGGTCGTCTATGGGACATCATCCAGGAGGTAGGTCGCAACATCAAGTGCGTCATACATATCTGAGACTCACCTCTTCTTCTAGGACGACGAACTAGCAACGCAGATAGAGAACCTGCGTTTTCTGGTTCTCGATGAGGCCGACCGAATGATCGAGACGGGTCACTATGCTGAACTTGACCACATTCTACGGTTGACGCTTCGCAAGTCTGAGTGCGTCTTGTCCTTTCAGGCTGTTATTACTTCGCTGATAGCCACTCAGGGACGAGGTGATCGAGCCCGAGAATGCGCTTGGTGCCGAAGACGGTGAACCCGAGGATAGCAAAGAGGGTGTCCGAGCGGGCGAGCTCCAGACCTTTGTGTTCTCTGCTACGCTCAGCAAGGATCTCCAACGGAACCTCAAGAAGCGCTCTCGGCGCCGTCCCCGCAAGAACGAGAAGCCTGCGTCCACCCTCGACGACCTCCTGCTCCGGCTTGACTTCCGCGATCCAGAGCCGGCCGTCGTCGACATCAGCCCTGCGGGCAGCGTCGTCGCGACGCTGACGGAGAGCAAAATCGAGTGTCTCATGACGGACAAGGACGCGTACCTCTACTACTTCCTCCTCCGCTACCCCGGCCGTACCCTCGTCTTCCTCTCCGCGATCGACGGCATCCGCCGGCTGCTCCCGCTCCTCGAGCTCCTCGGCGTGCACGCGTTCCCGCTCCACTCGCAGCTCGAGCAGCGCCAGCGCCTCAAGAACCTCGACCGGTTCAAGTCGATGCCTGGGGCAGTCCTCCTTGCGACGGACATCGCCGCGCGTGGGCTGGATATCCCCGCGGTCGACCACGTCGTGCACTACCAGGCGCCGCGCACTGCGGATGCGTACGTCCATCGGAACGGTCGTACGGCCCGTGCGATGCGGCGTGGGTTCAGCTTGCTCATGTGCGCGCCGGACGAACGCAAAGTGGTCAGGGCGCTCATGCACAGTCTTGGCAGGCGTAAGTATCTACCTTCATGAGACCCCACGCTCCGCGCCGAACCTGAGGTACTGACTCGCCGATTGTAGAGGAGGAAGAAATCCCCGAGATGCCAGTCGAGCTGTACATGCTCGACAAGCTCAAGGCGCGCCTCCAACTCGCGCGTGAGATCGACGCGGTGCAGCACAAAGTCAAGAAGGAGAACCACGAGCGCAACTGGCTCAAGGAAGCCGCGGAGGCCATGGAAATCGAGCTCGACTCTGACCTCGCCAGGTATGCCGACCAGCAATAAGTTCGGTACCCGCGCGCGTTGCTAACACGGAGGATCTAATACAGCGATGACGACGGTGCAACGGACGCGCCATCGAAACAGAGACGCAAGGCTCTGGCAGCGAAGACCGCAGCGTTGAAGGCGGAGCTCAAGGCGATGCTCGCGCAGCCTCTCGTCGCTCGTGGCGTATCCACCCGCTACATCACCTCTGGGGTGCACTCTATCGCAGACGATTTGATCACTGGCGAATGTACGTCGTATCCTTTCACGCTCCTCGATCATGGTACAATAGGACGCTGATAACGGCCTGTGACGTTTGCAGACCACGAGAACATGGTCGGCTTGAAGAAGGTGGAGGCGGGCACGGACCTGGTACCCGCCAAAGCGCGTAAGCAGAATGCGAAGGCGAAGGCGAGGGCGAAGGCGAAGGAGGAAGAGCAGGAGGAGTGGGGCGGGATAGGCTCGCAGTAGTCTTCGCGTGTATGTCCGTTCATTGTCAGCACTATGCGAATTTTGAGCGTTGATGACCCACATGCGATAGCATACATGAGCGTGCCATCTTACTATGTAGCATGTGAAAACAATGACGAAAGCTCAGGTCGTACCTGGAACTCTGCAAGCATCGACGCACAGGTCGGCACGCCTAGCAGCTTCTGGTCCCCAATTGCGCTACGCTTTGAATCGCTGCCTCGCAGGTGATCATGTCAACGCTCATGCAATATCTTTATGCACCGCCGTCCCCGGTGGGTCTGGCCGGATGCAACCATTATCTCGACGCTTTCTGAGATTGGACGGCGTTTCCTCGTTTAGATCAAATGCAGGATCTCACCCGAGAATTTTGTTCAATCAGACCTTACACTGATCTTCAGATCTGATACAAATAATATAGACCTGACTATTACCCCTACAACCTCCCGCCGCACGCGAGATCGGAGCTAGTCGCAGAGACACCATCCCAGCGCCATCCTCCCCTCACCACCTCGCATTACTTGTCAAATCACCGAGATATCCGTCAATGACTTGAACGTCACGAAGGAGTTGCCAAGCGGGGACATAGACCCCCGCACGAGCGGTGTCATCTGCGTTTCTGAACGCGACAAGCTCCCACTCGTTGCGGCTCCAGGCGTCGCGTTCGCCCGGGGCGAGCTTGGACCAGTCGTCGAAGCCCGAGGAGTTGGAATGCTTGGAGACGAACACGAAGATGTCGGACGAAGAGGAATTGATGACGATGATGCTGCCCATAGCTCGACGGATCTTTTGAAGTAGTTCTACAGCAGAGGAGAGGGTCAGCACATAGGCTGTGTTCAAGATATTACTATACCGGTGGCGGTGAGTTATTGTCAGATCACTCAATGCGATGCTTTTGTGAACAGACTTTGCGGCTAACAGTGCTCATAGAGGGTCAGTTCAGGAAAGATCAGCTGCGATTTCGGACTCATGAACCTTGTTTTCCCAACGTTCGACCTCGACAATCGCCGATCCCCCAAGATCTGAGAGGCTCTGAGGATAGGATGAGAGTGAGAAGGTAGCATATAAAAGGCTTGCCAGTTGATAGCAGGTAACGTTCACGCTGCCTATGGTAGCTCCGGGAAAGGGCCGCTTTGGCCGCCTTCCCTACGCCGACCTCCACGTCGACTTCGCCACAACGAGGGAAATGGCAGACATCGAAGATAGAGGCGCCTACACACAGCCCTCTGTTCACCTGAATCTTCATCTCTACGTATGAGTCTTGTGAAGCATACGTCTCGGCCCACAGGACCATGCGCCGTGCAACACGGGTGTACTTTCAAGAACTAATGCACCATCCGTCAAATCATCGCGCAACGAACAGAACCTCACAGATTAGCATGGGCGTAGCTGGGCGACATGAACCCTAGTCTGTTCTGCCCTCAAGTCCGCACAGGCCATACCGGCCCCCATACCGTCATAGCGAGTTGCACATCCCGCCGCTAGGTGTCCAGACGTTCTTACTCATCTACCTATGCTGACTGGCGACTCCAAGGTGCAGTCACCGTGCACGCTAGCATTCATCTTGGACAACCATGGATAGTTGCATAGCGTTACAGGCGTGGTGACGGCGAACGTTGTGTTTGATCTGACTCGAATCAATGGCTGCAGTTCTAAACTCTAATCCACGTTGGAGACACGCCCGCCGGTGGGTCGCATGCGCCCTGCAGTATACCGTCGGCAGGGTCGGCTCTCTGCAAAGATCTCGAAGGCGAGGATCATGCAGGGCGAGGAGGGTGTCCGTATACACCATATGTGGTCAGCTCGTGGTTGCGGCCCTATGTATGCATGGACTTATCGGCTTCTATCAAGCGTAGTCCGCAGTCTGAGCGCGTGAGAACCGTAACTCTAATTTTTAAAGTATATACGTACTCACTTCCCCACATCTTTCCCCCGCACTGCATCTCCCCTCATCTCGTCTCCCCTCATCTCCACCCCCGCTCATCTCCCACTTGCTGCGGCTCACCCTCTGTCGATATACTCTGACAAGAGAGATTACGATGGCTTACGACCATGACGGTCCTTCGACCTACTGCACTGCAGGCATCCTCGATGATACGCTGTCGATCGTACCGAACGACAGCACGGCCGTTTCTCTCGGCGAGGACCTTTACGACGTGATCCACCTCCCAGCTGGATATTGGCATACAACATTCCGCGACCCTCAAGCGACGGCAATGTCGATGTACTCCGATACCCCGAGGGTGTCTCCAAGTTCCCCGTTCTCAGCGGCGTCTGACTGCACTGCCGTCGGCTCCCCGCCGGCGCCCATTTATTATGATACCGGCACACCCAGCCATCTCAACAAACCCTTTATGTATGTTGCGCCTTCTACTCCATACACTGGATTGGATGCGCCTGCATTCTCGTCTCCCCCTGGAGATCAAACCACCTGCGGGCAGCCGCAGCAGCAGCATCTTCCGGATGCTATTGCTGTTGCTGTCCCTGGAGATACGAGCATGCAAGTGGATCCCCCTCCGCTAATTCCCCGGGCCCTGGACGTACGCACTACCCCAGAGTCTCCTACGGCGTCCCTCTCGTCGCGCTCACCCACGTGCTTCATGGAGACCGACGGGGTGAAGCTACCTACCAAACGTCGCCGGCGGCAGGATACGACGAAGAGGTTCCAGTGCCCGTTCTGCAGCTTGAGTATGTCAACAGTTGGGAAAGGTCCTGGCAGCGAAATAACTTTGCTGTAGAGTCGGCCCGTCCATACAACCTCAACGTCCACATCAAGAATGTGCACAAGAAGAAACGGGATTTTGCATGCCCCAGTGCCGGTTGCGATCGCGCATTTAGCCGGAAATACGATCTGGAGCGGCACTTGCAATTAAAGCATACCGACTTCGCGAAGTAAACAGCCGTGTACGGCTCCGCCTACAGTACAAGCTGTACTTGTGCGTTCTAGTAGCACCCGCTGACGCTTTCTTCAGGTACCCCCCGTGGATCACGAACACCAGCTACATATCGACTTTCGTATCGATCGCCCACGTCGTGCCTACAGTCGTGTTTCGACTGGACGCGCGCTTTGGCGTTCGACTTGTCACGAAGGACGCTATGCAGCTGATGTCTGGGATAAGACTTGCGCCTGCACCATCTGCGGGGGAGGTCTTCGGCGCGCTACACCCTTGTACCCGGCGTGCAATCGGCGGTGTATGAGCGTTTGAGGAAGTTCCCCCACGATGATGTATGCGTTTGGGTGGAAGGTTTTAGTTACGTGCGTCCCAAATTGTTGCGCCTGGTTCTCGTCCTTGCTTGCCTATCCGCTGTGCACTATGTTGGTCCTTTTGTATTGCGTTTTTTGATTGTCCTATGCGCCCTTGTCGCGATCGTCCTGTTGCGTCCTTGTCCCCTTCCCGGCGTTGAGCGCCACGGTTCCTATGTACTATCCTGTGACCCCCCAGGCCCGGCTCCTTATTACATCGATCTGTATGCCTCTTGTATGACAACCTTATGGATTGCACTTTGTCGTCGCGTCCTGTTGAACACAAGCATCCAAAGCTGTTATGGAAGGGCGGCCTCTGTTGGTACCATCGTTTGAGTCAACTCTAGCCATTTTCATGCACAGCTTGTACTACATGCGGAGTAGGCGCCGTTGCGCGGAAGGTGGCGGTGCACTGGACGCGTTGACGCCGGAAACCGGCGGCTACTCAATGCCATCGACCTCGCACTGCTCTCATGCCAAGGGTTTCAGCCCTTCAACCGAGAAACTCTTCACTTCTATACCGATCTTCGCATGAACTCGGCTTTACTCAACAGAACACGGTCTCGCCCGCTGGGATATATATGTTCTGGCATTTGGCCGTCTTCACTATAACTTTGAGCACTGGCTATGCCGGCGGGCGTGCCCATACAACCCTGGGACGGATGCATGTCGTGGTTCGCCTCTCAAGAAATGTGCACCGAGATAAGATGAGCGTATCCCAGACCCTTTGCCACCAGACCAACAGCCCTGACGCCGGCTGATCAGCTCGAAGGCTACCTCAAACGAATCCTTGGAATGATCAGCGAATTTCGAATGAGTAATCCAGGGACGGGTGACTCGTTGAGCAAAAGAAGTACGGTATCCTGACCCTAATATCTGCAATATTGCGCTGTCTGCGCGTGCAGTAGAACATCACTGCACACTACTTCCTCCCAGTCACCCTACTTTCCCACGACTGCATGGCGAAGGTTCTTGTGCCTAGAGGGCCTCGCATGCCGTCTGCGATCTGCCAAGCACGCAGACACGGTCTGGGGAAAGCTTCGTAACTGCGGATACACGCCCAACGCAGCGTCGCAGACTGCTTCTCTGTCAATTCTGGCTCGAAAGGCTGTTTCATATGGCGGCGAAGATGGTTAGTTGCCGGGGGCCTACCCGCTGCAGCCTGCTTCTCCGTCTCTGCCGTCCCGCGTGACCCGTATATGAAAACTACACTTTCCCATGACATACGTTTTGAGCAACAGAACGCACTGACTCGCCTCGGTCCCAGAAACATCAAGTGATTCTCAGACGCAGACAGAAGTCGTGTGCCACATCGCAGACTAGAAGGCGCTGTCTGGCTCAATCGTGGAATATTCAGTCGCACTTGCACTGGGATTCTGTTAGGGTGGGGGTTTGTCGCGGTCGTGCGCTGCCATCCAAGTTGATATTCATGCTGCTTGTTATGAGGCCTGTCCGTATGCACAGATTTGGCGGAAGATTGAGCATTCAGACGCTGTGTCCGACAAAGCCAACCTATTGGTATACCGTCTGTGCTGCCGCATACCCCGTCATGACGCATGAGGGTATGCAAGATAGGTACGTATTTTTAGCGACGCCCATCGGAACGAACGTTGACGCAGTATGTCTTCATCTGCAGGCCTCGCAGTGCTCACGAGTCTGCGTCGGATTATATAAATGCACAGCAAAGTGGTACGAAATGACCCGCCATCCATGGTCGACAGCCATCGAGCATGTACGACGTCTCCCCCATAGATCGGCACACTAGCATTCTTGACTGGTTCTTGCACTCTTCCCCAATCTATGATGCGATCTCCGTACTTCCGACACCTGCAGAATCAGATTCCTCAGAGTCATCTTGGCCGATATACAATGCACCTCCGAGTCAGAATATCCAACAGCACGACGATATTTGCCACGGCCCCTTGGAGCGCTATTATGAACTTGAAACAGCTCGAATAGAAGGATCGAGGTACGCGAACTACACCCTGAGTCACTCTTCTCCGAGAGTGATCGTGTTTCTTTCTCCCAATCAGCCCAGACGTTATGGTACCGGGGGAACTGATTGATTATACAGTCCGTGATCAATCAATCTTACAAGAAGACGACGATCTCTCCGGCCGCGGCCGATACAACCATGGGCTGCTACCTACTAGTACGACGTACCCCTGGCACAGTACTAGTGCGTCTCGACCACTTGCCAGCGTCGACCCCCCACCGACTTGCGAGGGGCCTCCGAGCCACTGTATCACCGGTAAGACCGCTCAAGCGATGTCTCCGCGCCGTTGGACCATCAGTAACGAGAAAGTGTTCCTAGGAAGCTCTCACAGCAGCGGCGACGGGGCTCCGCAAGGAGTAATGAGTCCGCCGCTGCTGTATAAGATGGTACCATATCACGAAGAGGATGTCCCAGCCCATGTGCTCGGCCGTGCCAGTGGTTACCGAGTCGGGGAGCCTTCAGATGGTCTGGAAGCACAGGATCCAGTTACTCTCAAGACCTCCACCAATCCCCTTCTCACAAAGAAGCGTTCTCCGCGTCAATACAAATGCAGTGAATGTGGAAGGCGTATGTGTTTTCCCTTCCATCAATGTGTGGAGCGGTGGGATAACCATTCTCCTGTAGACCTCGACCGTCACAACAGAAACCAGCACATACAAACACATAGGAAGCCACTGGAGGAGAGAAGAGAGTTCAAGTGCCGTCATGTCGGGTGTACGGCAGGACCTTGGACCCGGAGCAACGACCGTTTGAGACATGAGAGAAAGCACCAAAATGCGAGTGGTGCGACGGTTGTTCAGGGCGGAGGTAATCCTTTCTTGCAGCACTGCATGAGATAGTGTTGACCCCCGATGCGTACACAGGCGAGGTGCCTGTCCCTGTAGAGTCCCCCAGCCAGGGGACCATGGGACCTTTCACGACAGGCAAGCCTCAGATTGCAGACCTTCCTGACGGCGGAAGGTCTCATGGTACGGCCTGGCTGGGGAATCCGGGTTTGTTTGCTTGATGTCTGTTCTGCCTCCAGTAGTTGCCTCCCTGCTTTCCGCCCTGCTTTCTCTTTCGTTCTTGCTATGCCTGCCGCTCTCACGCATAATCCCCACGTTGTTGTCTAGTCTTTGTTTCCCCGGCCCATATCTGGTACTCACCCTTGATCGCTTGTAGAAGTGATGTATACATGATCGTGTGTGCGATAGATTTCAAGTTTACGGATCCGAAACAAGTCGCCGAATGATTCTGCTAAACAGTTCATTTCGTTCCGTTCAAGCTATTTATCATCAAGACAATACAGAACCACTAGATCACGTATGCTGCATCCCATCTCCAACCATATCATACAAATGCGCGCCTTTCGGCGGTCGCGAGCTGACGTGTGCATGTCAATCCCGCGCTACGGTGGTCAGTGCACGGCGATGTTGTCGAGGCTGTTGAAGGTGACGGTCTTGTTGGTGTGTACGTAAACACCCGCGCGGTTCGAGTCGTTCCCGTTCTTGAAGGCGACGAGCTCCCAGCCGTTGCGGTCCCAGGTTTCGGCCTGACCGGCGGGCACGGAGTACCAGTCGTCAGAGCCCTTGGAGTTGGTGTACTTGGAGACGAACACCGAGACCGCGGAGGACGAGTTGTTGACGATGGTGAAGGTGCCCATCTGAGCACAGAGGATGTCAGCGAGCGTGGGCGGGGGGGGAAGAGCGGGCCAGGAAGATGAACTTACAGTTGTTAAGGGAAGCCGAGATTTGAAGATGCTTGTGGAGAGCGTGCAAGGGTTCGCTGACCTGATGAGCGGCGTCAGCTTGATAGGAGGATCGTAGAGGGATGCGGTTACTCACGTACAAGAGTTGAAAGTGAGAGAGCCTGGTAGTCTCAGAGGACACGACGCAACCTCTTATATATTGCCCGTTGCTCACAAGACGCACGCAAACACACGCCCGGATGGAACTCGAGGACGTCACGTCGGCGTGTGGGGGCTCAGTTGCAACTCTCCTTTGACGTGCCGAGTACGAGGTTCGGCTGGGCGTGCTTGGGACCTACAGGCGCGGTGGAGGTATTGACGCTCCCGGCATCAGCTGGACGGTATGTGTGAGTCAACGCCATAACAGCTGTATACTTACGTGCTTACGGCGGCTGATGATCGAGAAGCACTGTATACATCGATGTCAACGTCGTTCTCGCCTCTCCACCTTCACAGGGGATTCCACCCCGAGCTGAGAATTATGTCCAGTCAAGCACAGAAAGAGCTCACCAGGTGCGCGACGTGGCGCATACGCAGCCATATCCTGTCGGCGTTGGTCCTTAGAGGCGTTTACTTAAGCTTCGACCGACGTCTAGGACACTCAGTGTTACGGTAGCGATCCTACTCTAGATTCACGGCTAGACACACTTACGTCGTAGCTGTCGCAGAACATGTGGTCCTTTCAACGCGGAGAACGCCCTTGGCCTATGCGACACCGAGTCATACCAGTGCCGGAATGACCGTGGTAGGCTATAGAGCAGTCGTCAAGGGGCCCGCTAGACGATTCCCACCCTTCGGGATATCCAGATCACTGACCTCTCCTCTTGCACGATGGGCAGGTCTCGACCATAGAGAGACGGGTACGTGGTCTTCAAGGGCGCTCTTGGAGGAGGCCTGATCTCCACGAACCCCTCCCCTTCTTAACCCCTTCTCCTTCTCTTTTCTGGGAGCTCGTACGAATCGTGTTCGACAGCGATAGATTTTGTCACGAGCCACGATGTCTAAGGCGGAACCTATCATTGTAGAACTTCGCCAGCCGAAGAAACATCACCGATGTTCGCCAGCAACCCCCAATGAAATAGGATCGAAGAAGTGACTTCCAGGTGGGTGCTGAGGAGGCACGATGTGCGCGTATACTGATTGCATGATTAGCCGTATCATGCGACACTGCGAAGACGGGGCGCTTGGGGTGTAGACGACGATGAACCGACCTGATATCTATACTTGAACCACGGTTCGGCTCGCGTCGGCAACTGAGGGGACGACAAGACGAGACGGGATGTTGTCGCGCATATTATCTGATATCTTTCTCAAGATCGAGGATACGCAAAGAACGGACTCGCTGTGGCCACTGTTTGCTCACAAAGCCATTGCATGTGAGCGAACGCTAACAAGTATCAAGCGGTAAACGCACCGAGTATCAGACGGCCGAGTCTGCTTTCCCGGCCATTCGTAGTCTTGTCTTTGCTCCTGGGCGCAATCATATAGCCTCGTGAGTCACTCGTAAATGCTCCCCGTAGTGCAAACATATGCCCACATCAGGCCCGTACTACATTCCTCCAACCTAATGGACAATTGCAGAA
This sequence comes from Cubamyces sp. BRFM 1775, assembly GCA_022385745.1. Lineage (NCBI taxonomy): Eukaryota > Fungi > Basidiomycota > Agaricomycetes > Polyporales > Polyporaceae > Cubamyces > Cubamyces sp. BRFM 1775. The sequence continues at coordinate 1,788 of MU278662.1, read as the reverse complement.
AGTGCCGCATTAGATGAGGGGAGGAAGGGGGAGGGTTTCGTAGCCCAGAAGAGGTGCGACCAGAACGGAGCTCGCGCACAAGGGCTTCATGAGAGTGGTCGGAACAGTGATGATAACAGTATGCGCGCATGGGGAGAGGAATTTCTGGCCGACGCGAACCGGATATCCCAATTACCGCCGCAGGCCTAGATTTCCTGCGCTCTTGAAGCTGACGGTCGCGATGCTCACTGTTCAATCCCAACGGGTGAATTTCGTCATGCCCTAGATGTGAACCGTATCTAGCTGAACAAGGTGTCAACGCTAGTGCTGTGCGGTAGACAACTTACTGATTTCGTGTTGCGGCTTGATTAGAGTTACCTTCAAGATCTGGATTCCGGCAGTAAACGGAAGAGACATACCATAATGAACGAGCGAATACGCAGAGCACAAATGATGAGGAATTGTCCGGGAAAAGCGGGAGAGGCCGGGTCTATAATTATATACGTACACTGAAACGAGCGAATGTAGGCCTCCGCCGTGCGATACTGTATGGGTGTTATGCGATGTACAAAGATATCGTATGGACATGGAGAATGCTGAGGATGGTGGTACAATGCGGGAATGGGGATTAGGATGGGACGGGATACGATATCTATTCGTACATGTCCGTGAAGGTCCGTCATGATGGAATAAGGCATGATACTGAAGGATCGGAAGGGGGAAAGGATCAAGGGAAAAGGGTGGTAGTGAGGCTCAGTCAAGCCTATTGAGGATCGTCATCAGCCCAGGCACACCCCGCGCCTTGTCGAGCGCAACCGGCCTCTGAGGGTCACGCTTTGCTGAGCGCGCGGCGTTCGCAGAGTAATGGATCTGTTATGAGCGATATGAGGATGGCTGTCACGATGGCGAAAATTCGGAACAACTCGGTTACTCACGTAGACTCTGAAAGTGCCGTCTGACCGGTGTCGAGGCCCACAGATAGTGCATGACCATCTGTTCTACGGTCAGTGTTGCTGCTAGCGATAAGCCGGCCAATGGAACCAAGACGACACGTACCGCTCGTCGACCAACACATTCCCACCAAACGTCTGCGCTTTCTCGAGCAACGCGCCCCGGACAGCCCTCAGCAGTTTCGTCGCATCGACCCCGTCGCGACAAACGAACGTCTCATTCTTCTCGAGGGGAATCCTTTCGACTGAAACCGCCCCTTCGAGGCTAGGGTGTGTCTGGGGCGCATCACCCGACGTGGACTCAATGTGGTGCGACTTTGCCTTGGAGCGATGCCTGCGCATCTTCACGAAGAGATTGGCAACGTTTGAGACGCTGAGCGGAATGTGGGGCATGTGGCTCGAGGAAGAGCCCCCCGAAGATGAGCGGTCGAGTAAGGGAGACGGTGGGGGCGAAGACAGGGTAGTCATGGTGTGCGACGGCGACAAGGCTGTGAGAGAAAGACAATGAAGGAACGAGAGAAAGCGAGTTTATGATGGGTGTCGAGATGAAAGAGTGCGTTTGCGTTAAGGTTGGCTGCGGCGCACCGTCGACTCATGCGGGATAACCGTTCTTGAAAATCCTTAGTTTTAACCGCATGAGAACGGATCAGATTTCACCGCATGACACCCGTTTGGGTGGTTCAACCCAAATAGCCCAATTGGGTAAATCCAAGCGCCTACGTTTGCTCGGCTCCTCTCGCTTCGCCTTTCCCTTTCCCCCATATATACCGTCCCTCTTTCTCCTCCTCTCCCCGCCGTCCTCGTCGACGGCGTCGTGCTGCTTGGCGGCGGTGGTATACTGCTCGTCTTTAGCGTGGCG
>MU278661.1:0-31491 GCA_022385745.1 Cubamyces sp. BRFM 1775 | reverse complement strand
TAATTCGCGAAGAGACTGAAAGCTGAGGGTCGCTCTGTGGCGTCGCCTCTTATATACATGTATGAGAGCCTTGTGGCAGAATGTTCTAGCATAAACAGGGACTTTCTAGTATGTCGTAGTCAGCGCTAGTTGAACCTAGTACCACTGTGGCAGTGCTGCTGTGCACTGCAAGCGGCTGTGCAGAAGCAACTGTGCATCCCTATATGGTAAGTATAGGGAAAGTGCCAGAAAGTCCTAGCTAAGACGAGAACATTCCTGTCCTAAAGAACCATAGCTATAATCCTAAAGTCTGCCATATTTGTATTGTACAGAGAACAAAGCCTAAGTCTATAGCAAATTGTAAAAGTCATAAAACAAACACCTTATCGTACATCTGTAACACTATGCTGCTAGGTCCAGAATATTCTCTTTGAGTGCCAGATCCATGAACCATGTACTGAACTCATTGGCTGAAGAGTGATCTTTGAGTTGGATTGTTGTGAGATTGGTCATAGAATTGTCGACCTCATCTACTGGAGCAAAAGCGAGTAGGGAATTTCTCTTGAAGACTGGCCAAGAGTCAAATCCTCGATAGACTCCCAGTCTAATTTCCTCTTCTGCTCACTGGATAGCAATACCCCCCAGTAGCCTATACTGCCCTCCTCCTCATGAAGGACAAGGCTGTTGCCACCATTGTATAAACACCAACAAAGTTGTGAGGTCTTGCCATGAATGAGAGGAACAATTGATTGAGGAAGGACCTAATTTTTTTCTAATCTCTGTTGAAGACTTTTAAGTCCTTGATCTTGCCTTTCCCTTGCCCTTATGGCAAATTATTTTCTAGGGAATTTCCTGGTTGTCTAGGCAGGTCAGGGTCTGGACCTTGTCCTGATGGTCCTTCTCCCTTTGATTCTTCTTGATCTCCTTCTCTTGCAAGAATTTTGTCAGAAAAAAAGCTGCCAGGTGTGTGATGTCTGATATTTCCTTAGCATTCTATCAAAGTGGGCACCATGCTTTTAAGCAATTGATCCAATTATCTACACTTTCCCAATAGTATACATCCTGAGACATGTTGAAATTAAACAGATGATATAACCATGAACAACTATATGGTTCAGATAAACTCATACACATTGTGCCTGTCATAGGAAAACCTAGTGTAGCTCCCTAGCTTGGAGACAACTATAGAGTTTCCTAAGATTTTCTTTGAGGTCCATATCAGCATAGTTCTCTGGATTGATGACCTTTGCTCTCAGGTGATCAATCTGATTCTGAAGATATCCTGAACAGTTTTGTACCCTCTTTGGAGGCATTATAACTTCCCTTGGAATAAATTCGAGTGTCTATTCGAGTGTCTGGATGACATGAAAAATGTATCAATGTGCTCATTTGAGAGCCTTGTTATATCACCTCATAAAGTCTTCCTGTTCTAGTACTTCCAGATTGTTTGCTATAATCTAAAGTATGTCAAATGTGTGCACCAGAATCTGTGTTCTTCAATAGAATATCCCTCCTGTTGAGGAAGCTTATTCAACACTTGTTTTTGGAGTTATTGATCCAAACTATCTATTTCAGGACTCATTTGTTTCGAATGGGTACGCCTATTACTACTTTTGATTCCAATTAAATGGCCAAAGAATTCTTATATTCTCTCCACTGGCCTGTCCTCTGAAACATGGGTTCTTTCAACTCCAGTGCTCTGACCCAACAATATTGAACTAGTACTCTCTACAAAAGGGATTGCCAATCTAAAACCTCTTGTTAAGAGGAACAGAGATCTTTACAAACTTGGGAGAACAACTATATTCTCCAAGATTGCAAGTGGTGGTAGTATTAGCAGTGTTTTATTCCTTCCATCTAATACTCTGGGTGATTGTCAAGATAGAGGATAAGTAGTTCCCTCTAGTTTGATTATTGTCTTTACATATGTTATGAGCACGGAAGGTGTCTTCTGTGTTTTGTTTTCTGTCTTCCTGTGCACTTTAATAAGTGGAGGTGTAAAGCTTTCAGTCTAATGTTACACTTCCAAGTATGATTCTTCAACTATCAAGCCTTAAGATGTCACTGAATAGAGAACTTGTTATCTATACAACTACTGGCCCTGGTGTACCAAAAATAAGTGTGTAATAGTGTCCACAGTGAAAGCAAGTTAATGAGCTAAACCAAAGTCATAATGTGCAAAGAGACTGAAAGCTAAGGGTCACTCTATGGCATTGCCTCTTATATACAGCAAGAGAGGAATGCTTTAGCATGTACAAGGACTTTCTGGTATGTCATAGTCAGCACTAGTGGATCCTGCTACCACTGTGGCTGTGCTGCTGTGCACTGTGAGTGGCTGCACAAAAGCAATCCTATATGGTAAGTATGTAGTAAATGCTAGAAAGTCCTAGCCAGTACAAGAACATTCCGTAGAATCCGTCATGCAGAACCATAGCTCTGTCCCAAAGTCCACCATACTTGTATTATATAGAAAGAAAGTAGGAGAACTCATTATTCAATTGTAAAGTCTGTGATTCACCTATTGTATATTTGTAACAAGGCTTTCTAGCATTGATTATCCACTTACCAATTGCAGATATGTTGCTTCTGTGCAGTCATTTTATTGTGCACAGCAGTAGAGCCAAAATAGTAGAATGTGAGAGACCATGCCCAGACAATGACACAATCTAACAACTGGGCTAAAAGGCCACTATGCTGAGGTTATCAGCATAGTTGTCCGGATCTATATAAGCAGTTTCTAATGTCATACATGCCACTTCAGCACAGATTATGACATAGTACCATCTAGCACTTACTATACCACATTCTTGCTCAGTCTCTTGTATATATCTATAAGAGATAACACCATGGAGCAACCCTCAGCTGTCACTCTCTTTCCAAATCATAAATTACAATTAGCCTTGTTACCCCACTTTAATCAAATATTACTAGATTCTCAGCTGTGATAAGCTAAGGCTCACAATAAGGATAGACTGCAAGTTCATCTATCTATCAATGTCTTAAGGCTCTTTACTTAAAGAGTCATACTCAAAAGCACAACAAAGGCTGCCTGAATTGGCAAATAACTGAACATCAATCAATATTGAGGTCACCACCCAGTCTCTTACACTCAGTTGAACCCTATGCTACAAAAAAAGTCAAACAAGTATAGGCATTTATTTACAGCACATCAGTGCAGTTTCTTATGTAAAGCATTGTGATGAATTTTTGCCCTGCACAAATATTTGCCTAAGTTCAATGTGTCTGGGCATGTAGATGTAAAAAAGTTATTTGAACCTAGTAGGGGGCAAAACCCATAGGTGAATTCATAGGTAACATTGGAGGGATAATTCGTTTTGCCACAAGTGCAAGCATACATTATGTATACCTAGGAATCATCAATACATCATCATTCACCCCATCAATTGTGTGACATCATCGGGCGGGTACTTGGTTTGCGCAAATGTTAAAATTCTGTTGACCGTACATACAATGGTTTAGTATCACCTCAATGTAGCTTTGCTTTAAAACTGACCGTTTAAGGCTTTGGATGTACTTGCGACTGACTTCGTCATTGAGTACATGAGCTACCTGGTCGGCGGAAATCTTCTCACGAGCAGAACGCTCATGGATACTGTGTTTCGAGCGGTGAGCCTCCGATCGCAACTTAGACCACGGCCTACATACCCAACCATAGTGACGCCGATTGGCCATGGCGCATTGCCAATGGATAGACGTAGGTACGAGTCGTTCGCCTTCTGGTACTGCCGTTTCTGCATATGATGAACAATCTCGGCGATTCTCGCAAGCATGTCCGGGGGCAGATTCTGCAAAGATGTCAGTATCGAGGACACAGCACAAACATGACGACGTACGCGTGCACGAAGGAGCTTGAATAGAGGCTTCATATACTCTGCCGATTGTCGTTGCGTGGCTGCAGCCAGTTTGCCCTGAGTAGTGCGTTTGACATGCTCTAGATGCTACCCTCAGCATTGCCGGATCGACAGTCGCGCCACGTCTAGGGGCTCACCCGGGCGGTCGTCCATCCACTGTTCCCATTCCTTCAGAGCGCGCTTCAGAGCATAGTATATGATTGGGTACAACTTGTCGGGGTCCGTCTTGACGAGTTCCAGATCCAGGATCTCGCTGACCAGCGAAGACTCTGTGTCTTTCTTCTTTCCCTTGTCACGACCTGCGTCGTCTTGCACCTGTCTGTCCTTCATCTGCCTCTCGACGTTCTCCACGTCCTCGAGCGCCTTCTTGAAGTCATTCTGACCACCATGTCGCTCTAAGTCCTTCTCCTCGATGAGCTCCAGCGCGCGTAGGCGGAGGCGGCGCTCCTTGTCGGACTCCCCAAAGAGTCGTATGGGTTGGCCCTTGGCACGAAGACGGCGGATAGTTTCTTCGTTGGATATGTTGAAAGAAGTCGAGGAATCGGGAGCAGGTGAACCAGAAGGAGTATTGCCGTCGGGGAAAGGGGATTTTGTTGACCGCCTGCTGCTGCTTGCCTGCCCTCCATAAATGGAGATGATGAGTGTCCGGACTACGAGATATGCATACGGCGTGGGTAGGACTCACTCTTGCGGCGGCCTTCTCTCGCCTACGCTCCTCCCGTTCACGTTCTTCGCGCTCGCGCTCTTCCCTGAGCCTCGCCTCTCGCTCTTCCCTTTCCTTCCGTTCCTGTTCCTCTTTCAAGCGTTCGAGCTCGCCCCTGCGCATGTACTTTGTAGGACGCGCGCCTTCGGGGATGGGGATGTCGAGTGCCTTGCGCTTCTGGGCAATCTCGGCCTTGAGAGCGTCCATTTAGATTGTGATACAGGTGAAGCACAGATAGTAGTACAGAAAGACACGGCAGCAGCTGATGGACCAGGGAGCGGTTAGGAGAGAGAGTGGAAGGGTCGAGAGTTGGCGAGGACGGGGCCACGGCCTTTGACGCCCAGAGGCTCGGCTGGATCGGGCGAGTCCGCGTGCGCGCATTCGTCGCATTCCAACTCAACAACGCTCTCTCCTTCCCTCTCGACGTCCACCATCCTCACAAGCCCTCTTCCCCCTCTGCTCGCCTTGTGCAGCTAGTCTTGCGCCATGTCTGACCTCTCCAGGTCCGTTACCTAATATCTCAACGTCAGACCAAATTTTGACATACCGTCTGCAGCAAATACGTCCTCCAGACCGCCGGCTTCGACGGTGAGCTCACTTACATTCACCGCGCCCATCCCAACGAATCCTGAACTCATTCCTCGCATCCAGCCCGTTTCCCCAACACCAACCAGACGAGGCACTGGTCAGTCAATCTCACCATCCGCTCCCTTGTCCCCCCAAACGCATTCTGACGTCGCGTCCCCTCGCCCACCTTCCCCCTGTCTACAACAGCTTCCAGAACTACACGGACTACTTCAAGTGCATTGCCGCCAAGGGCGAGGACTACGCTCCCTGCAAGCAGTTCAAGCGCGCTTACAACTCTCTTTGCCCCAGTGTGTCTCCCTTTTCACCGTCGTCCTATGTAGCGCTCTAACTAGGCCTCGCCCCTGCCTCGCCTTGCCTCGACCAGACGAATGGGTATGTCATCGTCCGATCTGACCTATTCACAAATCATTCATGTTCAACCTACACCCACAGATTGCCAAGTGGGATGAACAGCGCGAGAACGGCACCTTCCCGGCTTCGCTCGAGCCTTGAGGCCTAGGGCCTAAATGCCTAGATGTACTGGACATCTTTACATGTGGACCAGAGTGCCCGTAATGTAATCAACATACTCTGCCTGCAACAAAGATACATTCCGGATGGGCGGCCTCATTACCTCATGTCCGCGACACAAGGCAACACTACGCAAGGATGAAATCTCCGGTACGCATATCCAAGGTATCAATGGTCGCTCCGTCCGCGAAAGGTATACGATTAGTACAAACGTCCGATAGCGATGTCACATAGGTGTCGAAAAGGAACGGGGTGAGGTATATGTACTGCAAGTATGGACGCTTGCCAATAGCTCGTACGTACTCTATCTAGATATACAATGCATACGATCCAATCACTGGTCTATGGTCACTACGACCCTCGAGACGCCGCATCGCACGGTCGTCTAGTGTGTCGTAGCCAAGGCAAATGACTTCGCCTCTCTTAGGAGGTGGAGGCGGCGGAGCTCGAGGGGTAGCCATAGTGTCCGCCGAAGGCTGAGCAACGGTCTGTTGCGAGCCGTCGCGGTACAAGAACGGTAGGAGCCAGCGGAAGACAGGCCCGCCAGAGGGAGAAGTGTTGGTTGCCGTAGTGAGTTCCAACGGACTGCCTTGGCCCGATGCTTGTGTCGTGAGAAGTCCTGAAGAGGTGGAATCGCCGACTGTGATGACCGGAGAGATTGTATTCGCCAGACGCATGGGCACACCGTTCCCGACTCTCGACGCCAGTGCCTTCCCTTCATGAGACTGCGTACGCGCGAGCGCATGCTCCTCAGACGTCCTTGGTAGAGAGTCTGCTGATCGTACATGAGACAATCTCCTCAAAGCGTGGCCCCTTGTACGGGTAGGAGAGGGAATAGATGTGGCGGAGGGTTGCCTCTTATCAAGGCTTGGGCGTGGAGGAAGCTGAGGTTGTGATGTCTGGTCACCTGTCGGATTCTGAGATAGGTCGGGATGGTGCAGCGACCAGGTAGAGTCCCTACGAGTCCGAAGAGAGGATGGTCGAAGTGCATGGAAAATCTGTCCCATCTTGGCACGGAGGGGCATGAAGCGCTGCGACTCTCCGTCTTCTGTGTCAGATTCGGGCTCGGGCTTGATGGTACTCTTCCACAGGATACGATCGCACCTACGTAAACCTCTCAGTGCATATCTCACATGGAAACGTGAAGGATGCTCACCAGCTGGGCACTCGCTGCTTGTGAGACGAATCATACACACCCTTCTCCTCCTCTTCCTCCTCCAGGTCCACATTGCTCTCGCTGAGCGCGAGGTGCCTATGTGGCCGAGCATTTACCGCATCCAGGAGCGCCGCCTGGAACTCCTTGTTCCTACCCGCCCTCGTTTGCCTCGGGTCAGCTGGGTCGACGGGAGTCTGTGGAGGCATCTCCTCTGACGTATGCTGACTGCCGCGACGGGATGGTGCAGCAGACTTCGCCGACGCCCAGCTCTGCCGCCACTTATGGTGCTTTTTCTCCCGGGGGGAGCTCGGATGTGCTGCAGCCGACCAAAGCGCTACCCACTTCTCCTTCGCCTTGTGCGCAGCCGTTGCCGACCACACCTTATGAACCAAGTTGGCAGTGCTCGCGCTAGCAGGTGGAGACTGCAAGAATCCAGCTGAGGGTGGCGAGTTCTCGATGTCCTCGTCCTGATCTGGATCAGTAGTGCGACGAGAGCGAACGGAAGTCCAAGCGGACGAGACCACAGAAGCTGCCTCGCCGTCAGGCTCGGCCTCATCATCGCCGTTGTGCTCTTGCTCGTGCTGAGATGCCCGATCGTCTGGAATGGGTGTCCCTTCTTGCTCTTGTTCCGTCACTTCCGTGAGCAGCTTCTCGTGTCGTACAGCGCTGCTGATCGGCTTGGGTGGAGGCCGCTTGAAGGAACGATGTCGTGAACGTTTGTACACATCATACTTAAAAGTAGGGGGAAAGCGTATGGGTGCCTCTTGGAAGCCAGCAAAGGAGTCGCCTGTAGCCATGACCTTTCGTAGTTGGTCGAACTCAAGAGCCTGCTCATAGTCTACAAAGCCATTAGTCACGAACAGTATGCCACCACAACTCATCCATTACCTTTGCGAGAGATGAGCCAGTCAGCATGCAAACGGGTGATGTCCAGCCTGAAATTCAGGTCGCCAAAAATGAACGTGAAGTCGAACCGGTCGGTAATGTCTGAATTCACATGAGCAACGTCCCTACGGTCATAAATAGTTACGCTACCTTCAGCCAGGAAGCGCGGGTCGTTGGGTGAGAGATAGTCGTCGACAGACAGCTCCGCCTATGACATCGAATCAGTATGTTCCTCTACACTCGAGATACGAATAATGTACCTTAATCTTGGCCAGATCCGCAAGTCGATGGTGCACCTTGCCTTCGTGCGCTGAGGACCAAAATCAGTGCCGATGACGGCGAACGAAAGCAGCTAAGAAGCCTCACCAGCGAGATGCGCATTGATGAAGAGGAGTGTAGTACCAGCTAGATTCACGCTCACGCCGACACCACCCTTGTTCCCGACGCGACCACCAATGAGACCAGTCGTCACCGCCGATTTACTAGTGCCTACGGCACACGATTAGAGCATAGCACAACTGCTTGTTAGCGGATACCCTCACCTCGAACAAGAGGTTTTGCGTCGCGATGCACGAAGACAGCTAAGTAGAGGCCCATCATGCGTTCTTTACTCAGTAGTTCATACGGCCCTATTCGTTGGATCTCATGCTGGGTCTTGAGGTTAGGATCGGAGGTAACGGGGCCATTGGCGCCCGGTATGGCTGGGTGACAGTACCAGTTCTCCAGAACGGAAGACCAGCTGGAAGGAGGGTGGTGGTGTTCATGTAGTTTCTCGCTGGGGGTAAGGTCGACCTCTGCGCTCTTGCGTTGTATGGGCTCATCTGGATCCGGGGGTAGAAGGGAATGCCGAGAGCGGGAGTTGTCCTTATCCTTGTTGTTGAGTTTGAAGCCAGCACCAAGGGCCATCGGGATACCTGGGGCGCAACTGGTAAGCCGGAGCTTGATACCACGCCTCCATTAACATACCAGATGCACTGGGGCATTCTTGACCGGCACTGTGAACGGACGCGGGTGAGGTGCAGCGAACGGTAATCCACAGAGCTAGGATGCTTACACGATAACAATATGGTACGGGTGCTCAGCGTTGAGAGGGAAGGCGGGTAAAGAAGGGGGAGTAGCGGAGTCTTGGGGAGGAAGGGCGGGATTGGAGATGGGCACGGAGCCGAGCAGCTCCTCCACATCACCCTGGAGAAGGAGGTGTGAGGGCGATCTTCAGAGAGTGAAGGAAGGCTTCTGACCTTTGGGAGGGAGTCATGCATATTCCATGTAAGTATCCTGACCTTGAGGAACTTTGGAGGTTCTGGTACAGGAGAAGGTAGGGCGGCGGATGCATCGGCGGAAGGAGGGAGCGTGTTGGGTTGAGGATGGGAAGGAAAGAGTGCTTGGAGACGAGCGAGGACATTCGTATGTGCTACAGGACATTGAACCAGTCAGCTTTAAGCACGCACGCGGAGAGCTTTGTACGGACCTGAACGGGGAGGGCGAGGAGTAGGCTCTCTGGAGATGTCTGGGCTGTGGGCGGGTGTGGCCGTACCAAGAGCGGGGATCTCAAGCGGAGGCGGGGACTGGATGGGAGGAAGGACGATCTGGGAGGCGGCCATCGCTGGATAGGATGGCGACGGCGAGCATGAAGACGTTGAGGACGACGCAGACGAGGGCGAGCTTCCTGTCCGAATCCAAGTCCGAGGCCGAGTCCGCTGCTGCAGCGCGAGTTCGAGGAGGAGGAGCAAGTCCAAATCGAAACACGCGCCCAAGACGCGTCCACGCGCGCCGCCGCGTTCCTTCTCTCCTCCTCCTTCCTCCTTCCTCCTTCCTCCTCCTCCCTCCAACGCCTCTTCCTCTCCTGGGCTCTCTACGCTTTCTCTGGATCACGACTCGTCTGACACACTCCTCCTTCACTCTCATGTCCATATCTTGCTAAGCAGCAGTCGCTCCCACCATGAATGTCAACCAGCTACAACCTCCGCCACAAACACAACTCCAGCGGGTGTCCAAAGAGGCCTCCGAGAAGGAGGCAGACGTACGTCCCTCTCGTAACTGAACGCTGTTCACGGCTAACCTGCCCGATATCACAGTTCCTCGCGCTGAGGTTGTTGAACAAGCGAGCCCGTCTACGCCTTTCTCCCGAGCCCCTCGACCTCGACTCGTACCCTACCAAAGCCCGTCTCTTTGCTGTCGCCAACCGCGCAGGATGGTTCGCTGCTGCAACGAGGAACACGGATGGCTCATATGGTGTGATACTGTCCTACCACAGTCCGTTCTACCTCATCTCACTCTTCCCACAGCACTTGTGGTCTCTCCCCTCATCGACCTTCGTTCCGCGTTCTCGTCCTCTTCGTCCGACGGACCTCTGTCCATTCAACCACGCGTTACGTTGTCCTTACCCGCAAATCCACACATCGTCGTATTCACACAGGACGACGCTCGACTTCTAGTCGCCTTCGCCAACGGCTCAATAAGCGTGTATGACTCCCAGGCTATTTTCCAGGACTCCACGAATGCCGCACCTCTACATACCTTCCCATCCCCAAGCGGAAGGCCTGTTCGAGATATGTTGCCTAGCCCTGGTGACATGGAACTCGTCGCCGTGCTGCGTGAAGCAGGAGAGGGGACGCCCGTCGAGATCCTGGACACACACAAAATGCTCTCAGTTGGTGGCTGGAATGGTAGCGGGTCGCCTCCCACGAATCCCATCTCAGGTAAGGCCAGAATCAGATCCTTTGGGGTGTTGGGATAAAGTCTCACGTTCGCGGCCAGTATCGTGGTCGCCTAAGGGGAAACAGATTGCACTGGGTCTCGAAAGCGGAGACATCCTTACCTTCAGCCCAACTGATACGGCGACCGTCAAGAGCGTCGTCCCCCGGCCTTCGGGCGCGGATGGTCAAAGTATAATATCCGCAGTTTGGCTGTCGAATCCGGAGTTCCACGCTATATACGTGCCGGCGGGTCAAATCAGTCCAGATGTAGAGCAGTCTCACTATATTCTCTCGCTCGACTCTAGGGCAAATACGGCCGGGGACGTCAAGCTTAGCTCTCCTTACCTGCCGTTCCCCGGTCTTAAGCCACCTGGGTCGTTCGTGATCGTCTTGCGGAACTGGGAGCCCTCTCGGCTATTGCTCTTCGTTGGCGATAGCACCTCTTCCGACATTGGATTGATCGGCAGTCTGTCCGGATCTGGGAGCCAACTTGACTCTTGGCACAATTTCACGCTGGAGGAGACTTCAACACCTTCGGTACCCCTGGATTCTGACATGAATGAGACTGTACTTCTAGGTCTGGAGTTGGACCTGACTAACGACAAGCCGTACAAGTACACGGGCCCGTCAGGAGAAGAGACGGACGTGCCTCCTCCGCCTATCATGTACCTGTATGCAAGTGACGGTACTCTGACTGGCTGGCATGTCATACAAACACAAGGCATAGCTTATCCCGGGATGGCGGCCACGTCCTCAATCACCACTACTACCTCTCCGGTCGCTTCCACCCTGACGACTACTCCAGGCGGCTTCGCGGCACCAAGTACTAGCCCATCCCAGCCAAGCGCTTTCGGCACTACGTCCTCGACTCCGGGGACCAGCCTCGGATTTGGTGCATTCTCGGGCGCGCCTGCCGCATTCGGAAGCACCTCGTTTGGCTTCGGAAAGCAAACATCGCCTGCACAATCCTTACAGGCCCCGCCGCTAGCCACGCCTTCCATGTCCGTAGAAATGGCATCCGCTGCGGAGGATTCGATGGTCCCCGAGACGGATACAGGTTTCGGAGGCATGTCTCTTGGGGGCCCGAGCGACAACTCCCAGCCCAAGTCCGGGACAGGTACCAACTCCATGTTCGGCACGTTTGGCGGCCAGCAGCAGAACAATGCTTCGAATTCACCATTTGGTGCCGGTGCGACCGCAAGTCCGGCGTTTTCCGCTTTCGGTTCAGGCCCGGTCAAGCCTGGAACTGGCTTCGGTGCGTTCGCAGGAAGTGGTAACTCTGCCTTTGGTTCCTCTAGCGCATTTGGGAGTAGCAGCGCGTTCGGTGGCGGTGGTGCATTTGGTGGCGGTGGGTCTAGTGGTACTGGTGCATTAGGCGGCGGAACATCCGCCTTTGGATCCAAACCTACGACAGACAGCGACACCGCAAAGTCGACCACGCCTGATAGCAAACCTGCATCTGCCTTTGGGCAATCCGCATTCGGGCAGTCCAGCTTTGGAGCTCCTGCGACCAAATCAGCCTTCGGTCAGTCATCGTTCGGGCAGTCCAGCTTCGGGCAGTCTAGCTTCGGACAATCGTCGTTTGGCAAATCCGCCTTCGGTCAATCGTCCTTCGGTGGCTCCTCCTTTGGAAGTACAACGACGACACCCACCAAACCCGCAACCACAGGTGCTTTCGGGGGTGGTACCAGTGGAGGGGGTTTTGCCGCGTTTGCAGCTGCTCCTACTTCCTTCGCGAGCGCAGCCCAGCAGAAAACGCCCGACGCCAAGCCTGTGTGGGCGAACGGTTCTCAACAGACGGACCAGAAACCCGCAGAGCCCTCCTCTACGACTGCGAGTACTTCTAGTGCACCCAGCGCGTTCGCTCCTGCGAAACCAGTCGATACCACGTCGCCAACACCCGCTGCAGGCGGAGCGTTTGCAAATCTCGGGCAATCGAACCAGAGCAGTGCGTTTGGCAAGCCCTCCTTCGGACAATCGACTTTCGGCCAGTCGTCCTTTGGCCAATCATCCTTTGGGCAGTCCTCTTTCGGCAAGTCTGCATTTGGCCAGCCTGCGACCCCAACTTCTACCCCACCAAAGCCAGCATCGACCACCCCCGCCGGCGGCGGTTTCGCTAGCTTTGCAACCGCTGGACCGAGCGCTTTCGGTGCGGCTGCGGCCCAAGCTTCGCCAGCCAGCGAAACAAAGCCCGTCTGGGCTACCCCCGCTGCAGCAGACAAACCCAAACAAGAGGAACAGCAGCAACCCAAGTCTGTCTTCGGATCTGCAACGGGCGGTACAAGCGTCTTCGGGTCCACAACGGGCGGTTCAAGTGTCTTTGGTTCCACGCAGGCCGCAGCCAGCACTTCCTCGACACCAGCATCAACCACTCCGGCTAGTTCACCAGAAAAGCCTGCGACCCCCGCAACGCCCATTGCGACTCCTCCTGCCACTCCCGACACGAAACCCGCCTCGGCTCAAGCAGCAAGCACGACTCCTGTTACACCCGCTCCTGGCGGTGCCTTTGGTGGCTTGACTACATCCACAACCGGTTTCTCCAAGCTACAGTCCGGATTTGGCGCGTTCAGTACCACCACGCCTACTTCCTCACCGTTCCTTCAGAAGCCTACCTCTACCACCCAGCCCAGCAGCGTGTTCGGCCAGACATCCTTCGGTGCAGTCAAGACGGAAGACAAGGACGGTGCAGCTAAGCCTACGTCTGCGTTTGGATCACCGTCGCCGCTGGGCCAATCCTCTTTCTTTGGCAAGTCGAGCTTCGGGTCCACTCCATCGCCTTTCGCGAAGCCAGCAACCTCTTCCTCCACCTCCACCTCCACCAGCACGAGCGCCTTCAGTGCTTTCAGCAGTAAACCAAGTCCATTTGCAGCAGTAGCCAGCGGCGCGAAGAAGAGCTTCGGAGACATGCTGCGTGAGAAGGACGGTGACAAGGCAGAAGAAGTCAAGAGCCAGGGTACGAGCAAGACGGCAGAGGAGTGGAAGAAGCCCGTCTCTGTGTTTGCTTCCCTTAAACAGGCCGCTGCCGAGCGAGGTGAGTCTTTGACAGGGCTTCTACAACTTTCACGGCCACTTGGCTGACGTATTGTATGCAAAAAAAGATGCGGGAGCAGACGACGAGGAAGAAGTCGGCAATGTCTCATTCCGTTCGCGCGATGAGGACGAGGAGGCTGAAGGTGATGAGGGAAGTGACCCAGGCGATGACGGTATCGACGACTTCCTGAAGTCTGACGAAGAGGATGTCGCCAGCGAGGAAGAGGAGGAAGTGGAGGAGGAAGATGAAGCAGAAAGCGCGGCTGTCCAATCGCAAACGCCTCCGGAATCCCCAACAGCCAAGCAGCCGGTATTCCAGAGAAGTTCGGCTCCCTTCGTTGGTGGGGTCTTCCTGTCCAAAGATACTCGAGCACGGAGTACCTCTCCTACCAGGTCTCCAGTGCCTGTAGTGAAGGTCGAGCCCGAAAGCCCCCCGTCTGTCCCACCTCGCCAAGGGAGTGCAACACCTCCAGGGTCTCCTTCAGACCGTACCTCTCCTACTCCGGATCGTGAGGCACGCGATACCAAGGGCAAAGCTCCCGCCCGTGAGGGGAGTACGACCCCTCCCGGATCCCCAGCTGCAGCGCCTCCCGCGCGCGCTACATCGGCGCCACCTGCATCCTCCCCGTCTCCAGCTCCCGCCTCGGGCCTGCTTGGTGTCGGCCGTCCGTCCACACGACCCGCACGGAGCTCTCCTCTGGCAAGTCAACCAATCAGTGGTGACGACCTATCCGACGAGGAAGAAGACAGAGACAGAGAGCCTGAATCCTCCCCCAAAAAGGCTCGATCGGCCTCCCCTGCGACGGCTACCCCCATCACCAAGGGTGTGGCCCAAGAACCGACTTCGCGACCAAAGACTCCACCTCTGCTTTTCGGTGTCGCGGCGAAGCCACCAACGCCATCTCCTTTCTCGCTCTCTCCTACTCCCCCGCCTCTTTTCGGGCCAAAACCAACCACACCAACATCGGAGAAAGCGCCCGAATCTGCGAAGCCTGCCACACCCGTACCTACGCCGTCGCTCAAGGGGCCCGGGACCCCCGGATCAACCTCCATTTTCAGCGCTCCTCCAGTGTTCTCCCCTCCCACTGCTCCGCAAGCAGGGCTCTTTGGACAGAAGCCCTCTACTTCCCTTGCTGGAAGCTCCGGTATCTTTGGCGAGAAACCGGCCGCACCACCGGGTGGTCTGTTTGGCCAAAAGCCTAGCGCACCGTCGCCTCGAGTAGAAGGATCAGTGTTCTCTTCTCCTTCCCCTACCGCCCCACCGGCCGCGAAGCCTTCCGCTTTCGCTCCGACACCGGCTGCTCCTGCGACAGTCCCTCCGACTGCGCCTCGGCCGGGTTCGTTGTTTGGCACTGGTGCTAGCAGTGGCTTCAATGTTCCGGGACAGCCTGCCAAACCGTCTGCGTTCGGCTCTTTCGGCACGCCTCCTGTACTTCCTGCGAAGCCAGGCCCATCGTTGCCTGTTCCTGCGCCCGCCCCGCCCGCTTCCGCGACACCGCAGCCGTCTGTCGCAGAGGGTATGCAGACAGAGTGCTTATACCTCTTCTCTAGCCTAGCGAAGGAACTCGAGGATGTACGTTCCCCTTGCTGACGATGTTGCTTGATTGCTAATAGAACGTATCATAGCTCAAATCCCTTGCGAACCGTGCCAGCGCCCGTACGGTGCAGTTGGGTAAACCAGGTAGCGGCAACAAGACGATAGAGGACCTCGCCAATCCCACCAAGTGGGTTTTGGGCGACCTTCCGCAATTCAAGATCATCATGAAGGAAGTCGAGCGAGAGCTCGAGAGATGGGAAAAGGAGAAGGCGACATGCATCTCCTATATCCGCGAGCTCGAGAGCGATCTGCTTAAATGTACGTGTACCATATGCGACCCTCTCTCCGTTGTACTGATCAAGGTTGTAGCGGCTACCCGGAAAGAGGAGATCGAGCGATTCAGCAGGGCATCCCGTGATACAGAATTTGCGCGCATGCTGAAGGCCAGGACACTCAACCCTGAACATTTGGAGACGCAAGCACAGCTGCGCAGGGAGATCCGCGTAAGTACCCGTTTACGTGTGTCCAAACACGGCGACTTACGGCCTCTGTCTTCAGACCATCCGCGGCCGAGTTCAGCAGTTGGAAGATCACATCCAGGCGTCCAAGAAGAAGTTGAACAGCCTCAAGAACGGCAAGCCTGCACTGAAGTAAGCTTCATTTACCTCGTACGATGCGCACTCAGACTGACACAAGTCGGCAGGCCGCCATCGCTGGATACCATTAACCGCACGTACCGCAACATCGACCGTGCGATCGAGCAAGAGGAGGAAGACGTGTCCAACCTCGCAGATCGCGTCGCCCAGCTGGACATGAACTCGCACTCCCGCAGCATCCTAGGCTTCTCAGCTTCAACGACGAGGGATAAGCGTCTACCTGATCGGGCAGAACGTGTCGGTCGGGAAGTGACGCCGAACATCGCTGCGTCCACTGCAGCTGCCCTCAATGCGGAGCGCAGTGCACAGAAGCTGAAGCGAGCGCTTCTCAGCGCAAGGAAGGAGCCCTTGCTCAATACGAAAGCGGTTGACGCGCTCCCTCCGAAACGCGAAACACGCACGATGCGCAAGCCGCTGCTCGCCCCTGACTCCGGACTAGGCGTCGGTGCCGCATTCGTTGCAGGACTGAACAACGGCTTCCCACCCTCTACGCCAAGTCCCGTCCCCAGCTTCGCACCTCCGGCATGGAACCCCCCGCCTCCCGGAGCGTTTGGGACCTCGCTCGCATGGTCAGTGCCCTCCATGTCCCACGACTCTCCCGGCCCTCGATCAGGAGCGATGCGCGGGGCGAAGGAGAAGAAGCACAGCAGTCCCATCCACGCTTCTGGGCAAGGGCAGGCTGCAAAGCCACCGTCGCTGGCCCCTCCGTCCGGCTTCAGCTGGGGCCCTGTGCCAAAGATCGAGCCCAAGAAGACGATCTCCGTCTTCACCGAACTCGGCAGTCAGCGCAGGATCAAGGAGGAGGAACCTGAGATCAATATCAAAGAAGAGGAGAAAGAGCTGGGATCGTCGTGGGTAGCAGACGGATTCGGAACCTCAAAGTCATGAGCCACTTGTCTGCTGTGAACGATGTGACGCGTATATGTTGTTGTGTATTACAGTCTACGGCTACAATTCTATGACCTACAATCGGCTGCATTGCACGGGCTAGCTCCATTGGCCACTGATTTTCCTGCCACTGCTTCTCCAGCGCGCTAGTACCTGGTCAGGCTACTTCTTTTCCTCCGGAGCGTCTTCATACTGTTCCGCGGATTCGGTCTTCTCGAACGGGTTGTAGATGATGCTCTCGAGATGCGCAAGCGCAGCCTGAATGGGTATCAAGAAAGGGGGGAAAGAGGAAATGCAGGTTGGCGGGGTGTGTCTAGTACGGCGCGAAACGGCTATTATTGAGGAAATCGCTGCGCACCCTCCCTACTTCGCTGAGCTCCTGGTCGTGATCACCATTGAAGGTCTCAAACTCCTCTGGGTCGACGAACGCGTCGTCGTCGTCGTCCATCTCGTCTTCCGCGCCGGGGTCGGGATGGAGCGAAGCGCAATACGAAAGCGCTTCAAAGATCGATTCGACTGGATAGTAAAGATGCGTAAGTGTACCGTCGAATAGCTAGCAAGCGAGCCTCAACTCACGGAAAGATGGGTCCTTGGGCAAGATGGAGAGTTCGCGCATGTCGGACACTTCCTCCTCGTCGTTTTGTGGCTCCGCGTTCGCGTTTGCGTCCACGGTGTCATCAAGTTGGCAGTAGATTGACGGGCCCTTCTCCCCGCGAGAGATGGCGTGAAGTGTGATGCGGGGATACTCGACTTGGAATCCGCGACCGGTCGCGGACATGAAGACGAGGTGGCTGAGGAGGACTGAGCACGGTATTGGGGCTTATCAAACGTATCGCGTACCTCTCAATCACGTATAATGAGCCGTTCGCCGCATCCTCCGCTGAGAACGTATCGAGGGGAGGGTCGAGAGTTATAGAGACGTTATCCTCCTTGTGGCGGAGGACAGGCGGGATGTCGGAAAAGGATGCGGGGGTCGACGCGACGAGGTTCCTATGTTCCTCGGCAGAAATATATTTTGGGAGCGCGTCGATGAGAACAACTGCCATGTTTCGCGTGTTATTTGGATGAAAGTCGTGCGGCAAGTTGCGTTTTATGTTTTTGTAGATGAGGATGAGGACGAGAGGAACGCAAGGAACAGACAAGCGCCAGACGATGAACGATCGAGATTTGGCCGAATACGGAGAAGGATGCAGTGCCTCGAATATCTCTCAGCACACTGAGCACACTCAAGCAGCAGCTCTCTTGTCTCCTCCCATCAACATCTCCTCGTTAACCATGCCCATCACAACGCCCTCAGATCCTCAGGCAGCCGCTCTGCTCGCCCATGTGCTCTCCCAGACGCAGCAGAACATCTCCTTTCTTGCTTCGCAGAACTACATCTCCCCGGCCGAGGCTTCCGAACTCATCGCTCGCCTCTCCCAAAGCCCTCAAGCAGACTCCCTGGCTACTAGCATGAGCAACCTTGCAGTCGCCCCTGCGCGTGCACCTTCACCCGTCAGACGTGTTGTTCCTCCACCCCCGGCGCGCAACGCTACTAAGAAGGCTCGCGCCCTCTGGGCGTACAACGAGGACGGCCGGGTTAGTTCCGATTACTCTCTCTTGCTTACTCCCGCGCCCCGCGTCACTAACCACTCTGCTGTGCCCCTGACATAGGAACCCAACGACCTCTCATTCTCTGCCGGAGAGACCGTAGAGATCATTGAGGAAACCAACGCAGACTGGTGGACCGGCAAGTGCAGGGGCAGGCAAGGCCTCTTCCCCTCCAACTACGTCGAGATCCTCGACGCAGGCCGCGGCGCTACCTCGCCTCCTCCTCCCGCTCCTATGATGCCTGCTCCCACGTCGTCCTACTACCAGCCCCCTCAGCCGTATGGCATGCCCAGCGAACCGGAGAAGGCTGCGATGTACCAGCAGCAGCAGCCGTACGCGCCTCCCCCTGGACCAATGCAGCCTGCCGCACCGGTCCAGGTTGTCACCGTACAACAGCAGGAGCCACCCAAGAAGAACAAGTTTGGAAAGCTCGGTAACACCATGGCCACCTCCGCCGCGGGTGGTGTCGGCTTCGGTGCTGGTCAGTCGCGTCCATATCTGCTTCACATAAACTGTGTTGACCCATGCATTTGAACAGGTGCCGCCATCGGTAGTGGTATCATCAACGCCATCTTCTGAGCTGCAGGCAAGCGCTGCTTCTCACACATATCTTCATATCTCGGTTGGACTTTAGCTAGCTAGGATCTCAAGCTGTATACCTGATTGACGTCTGCGTGATCAAACCTACATGGACTGACATTGCTCTGTGGTGTTCCGTCGACTCGCAAGTACGGATACAGTTGGTATCGATCACTTCCTTTCCCTCTATATGCCGAACATTATGTTCTCTAAACTGCCTAGTGGATTACTTCATCCTTATCAGTAATAGGGATCCCGAAGATCCCTTTAACGAGGCGAACAGTGGCTGGATCACCCGTGTTCTGCCAAGCATCCGCATCCTGAGTAACCTCCCATAAACGATCTCACTTAAGATGCTCACCTTCGTGATCTCGTCGCTGATCTTCACCGTAGGCTTGCCGTCGACGGATGAAAGCTTGATGACCATGTTGAGTGCACGGCTCTTCTCCTTGCCACCGGCGGATACTCGACCGAAGTCATTAGATAGTGATGTCCCGATGCCGAACGCGCCTGTGGTTTACGAGGTAATGCCCTTTCAGTCCCGCCCTCATCAGAAGCATTAAATGCCAACGCACACTTGAACCCAATCTCGTCACACTGTTTCTTCAGCTTGAGTGCCTTCTCCACATTGAGCGAGTCCGAGAAGATGATCGTCTTCGTCGTATAATCCACGCCCAGTTGCTGGTAAATCTCCTTGGCGCGAGGCGCGAAGACGAACGGATCGCCAGAGTCTTGGCGCAGCCCTGTCCATTGTCTTGCAAAGTGCGGATCCGCGAGGAAATCCTGATGGGAGGTTACGAGTGTTCGAATTATGGACGGGGACAGGGTCTACCTTGTAGAAAGCCTCGGTCGAGAAGGTGTCTGTCAGTGCGATCTGCAGGACGTTCGGGTACACCTCCTCCCACAATTTGAGAGCCATGCCGTTGGCATGTTCGTATCCTTTGAGGGCACCGACCTATGATAGATTTGAGAGCTCGTTCCAAATGATCATGGAGAAGCCAATATACGTACACCCATAAACCACTCGCTAAGGTAAGACAGTCAGCACAGTAGAGTAGCTGCTGAATAACGAGGAACGTACTGAGCGATCGTCCCAACCGGCACCACATTGTATTTCATCGCGAAGTGCATCTAGGAGCAGTTCAGTATCGCTCTCACAGATTATGTTTTATCTGAGGTTCGCTCACGTTACTTGTCCCAGTCACTTTTCCCGGTGCGTTCGGGACATCGCTCTGCGCACGGAGGATCGCTTTCATGATCACGTCCTGCGTATGGTATGATCGTCTCCTCCGCGTCCCGAACTCGCTGAATGTGCAGCCGGCCCCGAGGAGTGTCTTTGCCTTCTCATACGCCTGTTCTACGTCGCAGCCCGTTGCATGAGGAACAACGCTCCATAGAGTGGGATAGCATGGCGTTCAGCGCACCTTCTTGTCCTTCGTAACTCCAGTCCGTATCGACGGTAGTGAAGTATATTTCGCTGAGGCATGCCATGAGCGGAACCTCCCACAAGATGGTCTCCTGCCATGGCCCAACGGCATCAATCTTGATATGCCCGCGGGTAGATAGCTCCTTCCGCGCATCCTTGTCCGCATCCTCCGGGATAGGTTCGAAGCGAAGGCGGAGCTGCTCAGGCTTGAAGCGGTACGTAGTCAAGTAGTCAAGGTATGTGGGCTTCAGATAGGGACAAGCTTTTGACAGCCATTCACGTTCCTCTGGCTTCAGCTGCAGTTTGCCAAACTCTACCAATCAAGTGAGAACCTGTCTATGGAATAGGTGCAATATGCACTCACGCGAGGCGGAGCGTTCGAAGCGCTCGAAGCACTCTCTGGTGAAGTACACGTCCTTGTCACGGTGAGTGAACCTGTAAGTCCCCTCGACGCCAGGAAAATGGTGCAACACCGCTTGTTGCATTGTGAACTGAAATGGCGCGTGAGGGGCGATTAAGCACGACTGCCGTAAAGAGATGATCGGCGGATGCGCGTACTTTATAGAGATCGGTGTCCAGCAGAGACGCAGGTAACACGACATCGCTGGTTTGATCTGACATTTTTATAAGCCAATAGCCTGTCTATACTCCTATTAAAGAGGAGCAGATGATGGTCGGAAGGAGAGAATGTATGTTGCGAGCGCTGTGGCTGACTAGGAGAACAGTCGGCAAGATATGATAATGTCCGATGGAGTCATTGACCCTAACCCCAGCTACCGCAGGCAAGATCGGAGATCTCAAGAATGATCCTCTGCTCAATTTCGCAAGCGCGTCCGAGTCGCGGTGGCTGCTTGGCACATACAGCTTGTTTACAGTCCATCATGGTAAGTTGCGTGACTGTACTATAGATCCATGAACTGACACGAATGGACGTATTCAGAGCTCAAGAGTAGAGATCCTGAACGACGGAGGGTTCCGCTCAGACGGCCGCAAACAATACGAACTACGGGATATAACCATAGACCTCTCCCAGCAAGGCACCGCGGATGGCTCTGCAACCATCACACATGGTCTGACCCAAGTCATGGTCACCGTATTTGGCCCACGAGAAGCAAAGATGCGCTCGCAAACACTCCATGACCGCGCCGTCCTCAACGTCGAAATCAACGTCGCACCCTTTAGCACCGGAGAGAGGAGAAAGCGTTCACGCGCCGACAGGTGAGCCTTCCCCAACTTAATCAAGAACGCACCCAAGGTCGGCGTACCCATGCAATCCAAGCATACAGACGAATACTTGAGCTCGCCGCAGCAATTGAATCCACCTTCGAGCCCGTCGTACAAACCTCGCTCTATCCCCGCTCTCAGATCGACATCTACGTCCAAGTCCTCCAACAAGACGGCGGCCTCCTGCAAGCATGTATCAACGCGACCACGCTCGCCCTTATCACCGCCGGCGTCCCATTACTCGACTTTGTCTGCGCCGTGTCGGGCGGCGTGCACTCGACCTCGCCCTTGCTCGACCTCACCACGCTCGAGGAGAACGACCTCCCGAACCTCACCGTCGCCGTCATGCCCCGCACACGCAAGGTCACGCTCGTCACGATGGAGACGCGACTGCACGTCGACCGGTTCCGGGACATCTTCGAACTCGCTTGCGCAGCGGGTCAGACGATCCACAAGGAAATGAAACGGGCGGTCAAGGATCGGACGGTCGCCCTCGTCGGTGCGATGGACGCGGGAGCCAAGCACCCCCTGGCGGACCCCGATGCTATGATGGAGGACAGATGATTCGCTCCCCTCTGTGCTCACGGTCTCTTACGGACATGCACACGCTCACTCGTACACTTCTTTTTAGTCTCGGCTGACTTCGATTCGGCGGAAGCAGGCGAGCCATTTGTCTCCCTTGTTCCTCTCCACCTTCTTGCCCTCCTCTGTACTATTATACACTGCATCTAAAATGGGGCCCTTGCCTTCGTCCCTCAGCTCCTGCTCACTCACAGGCTCGAACAGGGGGAACTGTTCGAGATGGGTGCGCATCCAGTCGTGGAGATCACGGACGTCCGTGATGGTGTACACGATCCCACCCGGCTTGAGAATGTATGCGTACTCTGCCAATAGAGTGGGGGAGATAATACGCGCTTTGTGCTTGCGTGCCTTGAAGTGGGGATCGGGGAAAAGGAAGAAGAGTGCGGAGAGGGAGTGCTTCGGGAAGTAGTTCGGCATGAACTTCATGGAGTTAGCGCGGACGATGGAGACGTTTTGGTAAGGGCCAGGGGAGGTAGAGCTTGGATCGGCGGGTGTAGTTGAGCGGAGGGCGACAATACGGTCATGGACGTATTGAGAGACTTGCACTCGGATTTCCATGCCTGCGGGGGGTCATTAGACCATGCCCAGATACAATGGATGGTGGAAAAAAGATAGCATTGACAGGATAGCTACATGACAGTATAACAAGCAGATCTGGAGGATACTGACCTAGCATGAGCGTGTCCGGATAGAGGGGAGCGAGGGCGATGAGAAGACCGCCGAAGCCGCAACCGACATCTGCGAACTCTGGCGTCTTGCCGGAGCCGGCGAAGGCTGGGTAGTGTGCGTCCCAGTCGAACTGGTCCGGGGCAGCAGGGTAGCTCAGCGCATGGTCCGAGAAGGGGTTTGCGTGCGCGCGCTGCCTGTAATGACGTTTCTGCACAAAAAGTACGACTGTATGAGCGTCTGGGTGCGCGATCAAGAAAAATGAGGCGAGACATACCTGAGGGAGGACGTCATTCTGCTGCTGTTTCTGCGCGCTGCCTGCGTCCGCATCCACGCCTGCGCTGTCTGCGGCGTTGTTCATTGCGCGTTTTCGCTTTGGCATGATGAACGAGAAGGAAGGTAGTGGACGGTCGGGAGAGAGTCGGAAGGGAAAGGGAGGACGAGGACCGACGATGTCCGAGTTGCCACGTGGGGGACGCGCGCTCTGAGCTCATATGAAGCCTCGCCAGCACTTGCTCCTCTCTTTTCTCTATCTCCCCTTCCTCCTCCATCCCATCCGCCGTGCGCCATGTCCTCCGCCCTTCGCTCTGCCATCCAGCAGGTACCGTCTTCATCTTCGTTCACACAACGCGCACAACACTCACACGTCGCTCTCTAGTCCCGCCGCTCCGCCTTTGCGCGTTCGGCCCGATTTGCATCCACCTCTGCAAAGGCACCCACGCTCAAGGAGCGTCTCGCCGACCTCATCCCTGCTGAGATTGAGAATGTATGCGTCCCATTTCCTACGTCTCGCAAATGTCATTCTAACAAATACGTCAGGTAAAAGCGACGCGTGCAGCGCACGGCAAAAAGTCGTTCGGCCCCGTCCTCGTCGACCAGCTCTACGGGTACGTGCGGCTCTCGTGTATTCTGCACCCCCTGCTTCTCGCGTTGCTGACCGGCCGTCCAGTGGTATGCGTGGTCTCCCTGCCCTCATCTGGGACGGCTCCGTCCTCGATGCTGGTACGTGTCTTGTGTTTAGCCGCCCCAATCAAGAGTACCCGACGCTTACACGTTCCGTTTCCCCCAACAGAGGAGGGTATTCGCTTCCGTGGCATGACCATCCCCGACATCCAGAAGGCGCTCCCCAAGGCCCCTGGTGGGTCTGAGCCCCTCCCCGAGGGTCTCTTCTGGCTCCTCGTCACTGGCGAGGTCCCCACCCAGGAGCAGGTCAACGCTCTCTCCCGCGACTGGGCTGCCCGCTCGTCGATCCCCTCGTTTGTTGAGGAGATCCTCGACCGCTGCCCTCCCACGCTGCACCCCATGTCCCAGTTCTCGCTTGCGGTCACCGCGGTATGTCGCTTGACGTCATTCCAGGTTAAGGGCGAATAAGGTTTCTGATGACGCCTATTTGGCAATTTAGCTCAACCACGACTCGGCATTTGCCAAGGCGTACGCTGAGGGCATCTCCAAGAAGGACTACTGGCAGCCCACCTTCGAGGATGCCATGGACCTGTACGTTTTGTCCACTGTTACGTCGCCGAGGTACTAACCTGCCCGCCACAGCATTGCCAAGCTCCCTGCCATCGCTGGTCGCATCTTCCGCAACGTCTACGGTGGCGGCAAGCTCCCCGCCATTGAGGCCGACAAGGACTACTCGTACAACCTCGCCAAGCTCCTCGGCTACGCCGACAGGCCCGAGTTTGTCGAGCTCCTCCGTCTCTACATCACCATCCACTCCGACCACGAGGGTGGCAACGTCTCTGCGCACACCGGCAAGCTTGTCGGCTCCGCGCTCTCTGACCCCTTCCTCGCGTTTGGTGCCTCTTTGAACGGTCTTGCTGGTCCCCTCCACGGCCTTGCCAACCAGGAGGTGCTCGTCTGGCTCCGCAAGATGCAGTCCAAGCTCGGCGAGAACCCCACTGACGAGGCTGTCCGTGAGTACGTCTGGTCGACCCTCAAGGCCGGCCAGGTCGTGCCCGGCTACGGCCACGCCGTCCTCCGCAAGACCGACCCGCGCTACATGGCGCAGCGCGAGTTCGCGCTCAAGCACCTGCCTGAGGACCCCATGTTCAAGCTCGTCAGCCAGGTCTACAACATCGTCCCCAACGTCCTCCTTGAGGCCGGCAAGGCGAAGAACCCCTGGCCGAACGTTGACGCGCACTCTGGTGTGCTCCTGACGCACTACGGTCTTGACCAGATGAACTTCTACACTGTCCTCTTCGGTGTCTCGCGTGCCTTCGGTGTTGTCTCGCAGCTCATCTGGGACCGTGCCCTCGGTGCTCGTACGTCACTTCCGTTTCGCTGCGTAGATACGTGTCACTCACTTTGTCATCTACAGCCATCGAGCGTCCCAAGTCGTACTCGACCGCTGCCATCAACAAGATGTTCCAGGACAAGCAGTAAATGCGTGCCCCTTGACCGTCTGGAAAACTCTAGCGACTATTATGCTTTGCATGAGACCTTGGATCGAGTTTGTTGTCGCTGGAGAGCATTTGTTAGCGTAGTCTATGCTGTGAACACTGTTAGTGCTTGCATAATCGAGTATGTTATTTCTGTAAAATGTCCGAAGCGCCCATCAGCGTCATGAGCGTCAACTGCAAGTCGATGGTCGCTTGCACGCTGCAGCCACCCAGCTTAACATCAACTTTAACCTATACCGTCTCTTTACTGCTCATCTTCTCGTCATGGCCGACGCTCGTGCTCTCCTCCGAGCCAAAAGACAAGAAGCTCGTATCGAGCACCCTCTTGCTTCGTATAACACTGCTGGGCAGCTGCGCTGCATCGCCTGCGGGACTATCGTCAAACACGCCACAGCATGGGAAGGTCACATCGGGAGCAAGACCCACCGAACGAACGCAGCGCGTCTCCGCGAAGAACGCGCACGCGAGGAGCAGCGGCTTGCAGAGGAACGAGAAAAGCTGAAGAGAAAGGCGATGGACGTGGGCGAAGAAGACGAGGATGAAGCAGGAGATCAGGATATGGAGGGAAGGGAGGGCGAAGAGTTGGGCGGACACGAGCCTTCGTCCAAACGGCCCAGGGTCGAGAGCACGGAGGAGGGAGATGAAGACCCCCGAGACGGAGAGCCGCGACCTGCCTCGACCGGTGCCTCATCCACCGCCCCCGCACGTTCCGCCCTGCCTGCAGATTTCTTCTCTGATCCATCGCAGGCGCCTCCCCCACCAGAGGAGGACGAAGAGGACATTAACGCAGATGGTTCTGGGGCGCCCAACGCGAACGCGACGGGGTCCTCGCAAGACGTGCTCGACCTTGAGTGGCAGCAGTTCCAGGCGTCGGTCGTGAACGCGCCCGACCTGCAGGAGACGTACGAGCGCGCGACGATCGTCGCCGAGCCCGAGCTCGCGCCCGAGGTCCCGCAGGGGTTCCCCGGGTCGACCGTGGCTGGGGCAGAAGAGCCTGCGGAGGAGGTGCCGGAGGTGCTGGACGAGGAGGCGCTGCGGCGGAAGAAGGAGCAGGAGGAGCGGGAGCTCATCATGGACCGGCTGCTGGAGGAGGAGCAGGCGCAGGAGGAGGCGGATGCGCGCGTCACGCAGCTCAAAAACAAACTCGAGGCGTTGAAGAAGAAACGCGAGGCCGCGCGGGCGGCGAAGAAGGGTGCAAAGGCACCTTGACACTCCGTCCTGATAGTCGCATGTATATCCCTACGGAATATATTGTATCATATACAGTACAGTACTGGAAGCCTCGATAGACCTCTATGCAGCCGTCGCAGCCGTCTCGCTCTCGCCCTCGCCTTCCGTGGATTCAGCACCAAAACTGAGCCATGAACCCCAGTCCATCCCCCGCTTGTGGAACATCATGAGCCCAAGCAAAACAGGGAGATACCACAGACTATGCTGGAACACCTTCCGCGCCTGCTTTTCCCCTCCGTGCTTCCAGAACCTGTACGCCGCCCCGACGCAGATAGCATGCGGCACCAGGCTTGTGAGGGCGAACGCCCAAGTCGTGAGGCCAGAGAGGGGCATGAGGATCGACGTCGCGGGCACCAGGAGGAGAGCATGCCTCAGCGCAACCGTCGCATTCTTGTGAGGGTCGAGCACGCAGAGCATGCGGTATCCCGCCTGCGCGTAAGACTCGCGGACGAGGTACGAGAGACCGTTGAAATGGGGAAACTGCCAACTGTAGAGCAGCAGGAAGAGTGCGAGCGGTGCGAGAGGGTTATCTGCCAGCGCAAGGTCGGTGGGTATCGAGGAGAGTGTAGACATGAAAGAGGGGAGGACGAGCTCAAAGGACTGTGCAGACGAGGGGAGGAGCGAGCCACCGCAGGCTGTCCAGCCCATGAGTGGAGGGATACCCCCTACGACTGAGCCGATCCACGTATTGACAGTGCTCTTGCGCTTCAGGTATGTGTATGCGCCTGCATATAGCACGATGTTGGCAGCACCAAGCAGAGCTGTGGTTGGGTTGACCATGGTCCATAGCAGGGCTGGACCGGCGATACCGGTGGTCACTGCAAAACCAGTCGCGTGGAGTGGACTGATAGCACGTCGTACCAGGGGCCGGTTTCGTGTTCGGGCCATCTGTGCATCATACGGGATTTCTTGTATCTGGTTGAACGCGTTGGCAGAAGCAGAGCAGAATGCGGTGCCGAGGGCGGTGGATAGGAGGACGGGGACGGTGGTAGGGAGGGGAGAGAGGGCGACACTAGACATGGCCGTGAGCACGACGAGGACGGTCAGACTCGACTTGGATAGCTGCCAGTATATCTTGGCCAATCGTCGCGGTGTGAGGACCTGTGCTTCACGGAAGGACCTAACGGAGGCCTCCGCAGGAGGAGAGTAAACCGCGTCAACCGAGTGACCGCGTATGGATTGCACTGGTGATGCGCCAGAGGTAGATGCAATCTTGGACACTGGTGACCATCTGAGGTTGTCGAAGAAGAAGGCAGAGAACCTGGCCGACTTGCGATCTGCAAAGGAGGAGGCCAGGCGAATCTGGAGGGGTTTTCGGGGATTGCGGATGCTGGTAGCGCAGCTCCTGCAGACGTAGCCCGCAAAGGGGGAGACTGCGCCTCTCATCCTGGCTGTGAGTGTGCGTCAGCTATCAGCATGTGTGCTCGGAGAGGCGTACGCACCTGGACGGGGTGAGGCTGTAGGGTGAGGACTAAGTTAAAGGAGGAGAGGAAGAGGAAGAGGCGCCGGACGGGGAAGAGGAGTCGTGTGCGGGCGCCTGTCTCAACTCGCTCTCTCTTCGACCTCGACAACCAACACGACGAGGACGAGGCTCGACGCGGCGGCAGAGGCTCATCCACGCTCGGGGCGACCGGGCTCTGTCCATACTTTCTCTCTCATACACCGCTCTATTTATCTCCTCTCTGCTCTCGTCCCAACTACTACTTTACACGCCAACTCCTCATATTTGACGACTCTCCACCATGCCTGGCACCCACCTTCTCCCTCCTAACCTCCTCAAACTCTTCGCCCCTCGACCACCTCTTCCCTACACCCGTCCGCTCGACAAGGACATTGACCGTGTCCGTCCCAAAAATGTCGACGGTGTCGGTCCCATCCTCGCCCAGCTGCGCGAGGCTAGGACCCAGGGCATGATCGACTCTGGAAACACTGGCGGCGAGAGAGACGGCATGGAAGAGGGCGAGGAGCCTACCTTCACCTACGCGGAGGAAACGAAGCGGCAAATTCGAAGGGAAGAGAGGAAGAAAAAGAAGGCCGAGGAGTTCCAGAGGGCCAAGGAGAACTGTGCGTAATCCACCTTGTTCATGTTCACTGCCCGTCAAGTACTCACGTTTCCCCACAGACAAGCCCTCTGAAGACCCAGAAGCCATAGGCGACCCCTATAAGACCTTGTTCATCTCCCGTTTGGTATGTCACCGCACAACGTTGATGTCATTGCCACGTCTGACCGTTCCCACAGCACAAGAATGCCACAGAAAACGACCTCAGGCGGGAGTTTGAAAGCTTCGGTAGCATTGAACGTGTGAGAATCGTGCGCGACAAGAACGGGCGCAGCAGAGGCTATGCGTTCATCGTCTTCGAACGCGAACGCGACATGAAAGGTAACACACTTGCTATCCATCTCATACTCACTCACCCAGCATGCCCCCCTCGCTCTCGCGTTGTCGGTATGATGTTTGTTCCTTCTAGCTGCTTACAAGGAATCGGACCGCCTCCACATCATGGGCAAGCGTGTCCTTGTTGACGTCGAGCGTGGTCGCACTGTCAGGGGATGGAAGCCCCGTCGCTTGGGCGGAGGTTTGGGCGGCAGGCCCAAGCCGGAACCGCCTGCCTTTGTCGGCGGCAGCAGCGGTGGTGGTGGCCGAGGGGGCTTCCGGGGTGGTTTCCGCGGAGGCGATCGCGGCGGCTTCCGTGGTGGGCGCGGCGGTGGCTTCCGCGGCGGACGAGGAGGTGGGTTCGGCGGCGGTGACAGGTTCGGCGGACCTCGCGACGACTTCGGCGGCGGCGGAGGAGGAGGAGGAGGAGGACGTGGTGGGTTCGGCGGTGGATACAGGTATGAGTGTGACCTACTTGCTGCAGATGACGGCAGCTCACAAAGTGATTCCAGGGGACGTGGCGGCGGTATTGGCTATCAAGGCGGCGGAGGCTTCGGAGGACCCGACCATGGCCAGAACAATTACGGCGGAGGCCCTCCAGGAGGTGGACACGGTCCGGGTGGGTATGGTGGCGGTCCAGGAGGACCTGGCGGGCCCGGCGGATACGGGCCTCCTGGCGGTGGTCCTGGTGGGTATGGCCCGCCTGGCGGCGGGTTCGGTGGTGGAGGCGGCGGAGGATATCGCGGGGACCTCAAGCGTGAAGGTCCTGGTGGGTATGACGATCGCGACTCGAAGCGTCCGCGCTACTAGTCTTTTCTCTCCCCTTCTCACTCCGCTCTTGCGGACCCTCTCTCAGCATCTGCATTGGCAGTGCTGGAAGGACCGGTGGTTTGTCTCCCTCTCCAGTTTCCGTCTCGCGTTTGTGTGTTTCTCCGTTCTGCTGCTCTGCTTGCGTAAGTATTGTAACTCCCACTGTACCCTTCTCCGTCGCGCAAGCACAGGTAATAGCTGAGGCAAGTATGTATGAAATTGCGAACATCCCCCTCAATATTTTCCGACGGCGGGCTTTATGTGGGTGCGGTCCGTGGCCGTGATCTTGTGGTGGGCAGGGCTGTTGACTGTGTGGGGTGTTCAGTGTGTAAGTAAGACTACGTATCCAGGTCGGCGAAGGGTGATCAACGCCTGCGCGCGGGGATGGTCCTACTGTTCGACCCGTACGCATTCGACAACAAGACAGTGGCTGCGAAGACTCGGAATGGCTCGTGCAGACTTGAGCGCGGTGACCATTGAGCTTCTTCTGCTCTCCCGTAGTGACTGACCGCCCGCGCAGGTGACATCTGTTGACCTTGAACGCGCATGCAGATGGGGAGATCACCGTGCACTTGGAACTTCGGTGCGTTTCTTGTTACGTTACCTCCAGATCCGTTGGTGGAAGCAGTCGTGCGCACTTCTCCACATCTGCGGCAGCCCTTCATTAATTTCCCCAGCGTCTCACTTCGTCCGCTGCGAGTCAATTTGGCTCAAGCCAACTACCTCTCGTTGCCCGGGTGTCTCGGCGTTCGCACCTGTCACCTTTAATGCTACTCAAGATCTCGGCCTATTGAACTGATCTGGTCGCGTCTGGGGGAACCACTCGCTAATGAAACACATCCGCTCCTTCCGGGATCTCTCGGTTTCCGTCATTCTAAGCTTCAAGCACTGGGACGGTCTCTTGTCGACGTCGTGGCCCTTGCAGGCGTATCACTTAGTTCCGTCACATACTCGGACATCTCGACTCTTAGCAAGACGTAGGTCCGGATCCTACCACGCACTTTTGTACCCTCTTTTGCTTTGCTTTCTCTTCCGACCGAAATAT
The DNA here is from genome assembly GCA_022385745.1 of Cubamyces sp. BRFM 1775. NCBI lineage: Eukaryota > Fungi > Basidiomycota > Agaricomycetes > Polyporales > Polyporaceae > Cubamyces > Cubamyces sp. BRFM 1775. The sequence continues at coordinate 1,062 of MU278661.1, read as the reverse complement.
ATTCGTGTTGCCGGCTCACAATGAATGCTCTCAATACCATCGACATGGCGTGAGAGCTATCGCCGTCGTCACACCCAAACCTGACGACGGCATAGGCGATCTGACAGGGCTGAAACGCGTGCCTGGAGCCTTCGTCAGAGTCAGAACGTCCAAGGGCCCAAGCTCGAGGGCCCCGAGGTCGAGGATCAACGGGCATGCGCTGGGAGAGCAGAGGCGGTCCGTGGTTCGGGTGATTGTCGAGCAATGGAGGCGCATCAACGTAGCAACCAGATTCCGACGTCAGCCCAGCGCAACGGGAAAAGACCGAGGTGGACGACCCTAGACGAACCCTGCCAACAGCCAACAGACAGCATGCGCGCAAGGCACTCGCAGTCTCGCGCTCGGCCTTCTATTGATAACCTCATCCTCGCCAGTCCCGCTCGACCCACGTTGGTCAACGCTGCCGACCCTTCGCAGGCCAGCCTATCGCTCCTATCAACACTTAGCCTGCTGCGAGATGGCTCTAGCAACCTTTGTCAGCCCCAGCCGCTGCGGTGGTGTAAAATTCAAGCCGAAAAAGCCCAAGAGATCTGCGAATTCTTCACAAACTTCACATGCAAGCCCCTTCGCTTCGCAGACCTGGAGCCCGGGCAAGATGCGCGGATCCGCCTGGGCGCAGCGGGGACCAATAGGACCCCCGATAATGGTAGGGTCACCCGGGTGCGTTTTCGGCCAATTTGGGCCCACGGGGACCCACCAATGCCAGGTGTTTTGGGGACAAAAATCGCACAAATCGGGGTTCAACCCGCTTCCATACCGGGGACAAAGTGGGCCAGTTGGTGGCAATGCCGGATCGGCTTGAGGACAAGTTGGCCGGCAGGTAGCGGCAGGTACGCGATGGTCTGGTACTGGATGGGAGCCTGTTTGTGCCAGAGCCTTACTTACTGGTACTAGCCATGAGCCTAGCGAACGTCTTTGTCGCTTAGTAGCTCTCAATAGACGCTTTGATGTAGATTCCTAGTTTTTAAAAGATCGAATATGATTAGACTACAAGGAAACATTTACTCCTTCACAAATGTTACA
>MU278660.1:0-31540 GCA_022385745.1 Cubamyces sp. BRFM 1775 | reverse complement strand
CCTCCAAATATTCGGCCGCGCTCTTGATGGTGGTCTTACGCTGAAGCTTGTTCCCCCCCTCCCACTCCGAGAACCGTGTTTCGAGATACTGTCGGGCAAGCAAGCCCTCACCACTGCTCCAGTTGAAGCGCTTCACATGATCGGACTTTGTGCGCTTGGCTTTCTTCTCGCCCTTCTTGGTCTTCTTCCGAGAGCCGTCCTCATCGTCACTGGAAGAGTCGACAATGGCAGACCGATGGTGGGAGTGATCCGCATTGCTCGGAGGTCTCGTGGCTTGTGCATCGCCTTCTAGGAGCCCAGAGTTGACTTGTGCATCCGGAGGGCCGTGTACATGCTCCGCCACATCACTCCGCCTAGATGAGCCACCCACAGTGGACGATGACTTCTTGGCTTTGCGTGATCCCATGTCGGCGGGCGAAGTGAGCAAAGGTGGAAGCTGTTGGATGGAAGCGGCTGAGGTGAGCGGGGAAGGGGATCGTAGGGAGGGGGCATGCAGGCTTACGGGGACTTGGACGCACGGGGCTTGGGCAAATAGGGACGTGGACGCACGGGGCTTGGGCGAACAGGGACGTGGGAAGAAGGGGTCACAGGGAGAGGGGATGGGTGAGGTGTGAAGTACGGGATGTGAGCCTAACAGACGCGCAGGCGGACGGCGACGTGACCAACAGGGATGTGGGGGTATGAACAACTCAGCAAAGGGGGTGGGTGGATGAGGTCGCAGGCAGCAGAGACGCGGGTGGATGAAGGCGTAAGGGAACCAGATGATTACTTGGAACAGCAAAAGAGCAGGACATCCGCAAGGAAGTTGACAGTCGTCCAATGGTATTGTGGAAGACCAGCGGAACACTTGCTCTGTGCACCGTGACCCAGTCTCGCGTTGCTGCCGCGGCAACTCGAAGTCCGCATCTCAGATGCGCTCCATGGTGAGAGCCTGACGTGGCCTATCGTGCCATGCGGTCCAAGCACGCAATTTTACATTGGCTACCGATCATGCTAAAGTCTCGCGTTATTTTGGGGTTGTGGCAGTTGTAAAGGTCAGCCTTCAGTTTGCGAGAGGCGGCCGAGGTGGTGCCAAGCCAAGCCTCCACATGAAGCACCTGTGGGCAATAGTTCAGCAGACGTTAGTACGGTGCGCCTGCATCTTGTCTCTAGCGTACCTAATGTGAGGACGTCATCCCCTCACGCTTCATGACAGCGGTCCTGGGGTATGCTTTTTTGGCGCGGGCAGAACGGTACCCGATGTTTTGTAACCACGATGCCATGGGACAAGCTGCGCAAATGGGTCAACAAGAAGTTCCGGTCGCAACTGCACACCCTGTGGCGTTCCAAGGTTACGGGACTACTCACTGGGCTGGCTGATGTTGTTGCATACATGCTACCCCTTCACACATGTTTCCCTCCGTTTCGAGACGTCTCTGGGGCCTTTTTCATGCCATCTGCCCATCATAGATGCTCTAATATTCAAGTGAGTTCTCCGGTGGTGGTGGGGCACTCTCGGTGGAAGTTCAGAAGGCTTGTGTCCAAGATCTAGATTTCCGTGGCAGTGCTTGATTGTGCCTGATCAATGTACCTTCGTCTGACCCACCTCGCCCTATGCCTGCCCTTGAACTTCGGTTATCCGACTATCCTGAGTCCGTCGCCTCGCAATTGCGTGCAGGCACGATTAAGTCTCATCAGTGAGCAATTGCCAGCTCGTCCCACCCACAAGTTTGTCTTAGCTTGCGACACGGCCTCTTCCTTCAACCTCTCTTCCTGCATCCTCCTCTCATTCGCCATCCCATGCCTGTGCCCACGGACCCTCGAGTCAAAGATGTTGTTGACACTCGTCTCGCTTCGGAGCGTGTACAGTGGAAGCGGTTTCTCCGCCCATGTACTGCAGGCGGCTCACACATGGTGAGCTCGTCGTACGGCAACTCAACTTGGGACCACGTCGGACAGATCTTTGAGATCGTGAGTCTGTTGATATACTATGATATCGCTGCTAATCCTCAGTCTGGGAAGTGTCTTGCGGACACAAGGTGCAAACTACACTCGGTTCCACTTGAGGCGCAAATGACCAAATCGACGCGCCATGCCATGCTGTCCGACCTCATCTCGCTCAACCCTCCCCCGTATGGCAAGGAAATACACCGCGCATCCGCTATCATGATGCGAGCCATCATTGCTGATGAGATGGAGCTCGAGCAGACACAGGGACACTCCACCTTGGGAGCACCGCGCACTGCAGGTAGTCTGTGGGCGAGCACCTGTTCTAGCAGTGCAGGCGAAGCCTCAGATGGCTCTCGTCCGTCGACGCCTAGCGGACTCTCGCAAACCTCCTCCCGCAGGTCTAGTGTCTGCTCTGAGCGTGGCGCTGTTGGACGGCCAGCCAATCCTACCTGCGAGGTGATTGTATACGCGTATGCCCCTGTAAGTATCTTTTACCCTCAACAACGCTAGCCTATCTGGACGATCTCACAAAGCATGTTGTAGGGCCCAAACAAACCGATGGTCATACGTGCGGTGGGCACTCCACGAGATAACGTCGTAGAGTTCACGTTCAGCCAGCCCAAAGTGTATGACGCACTCGGAATCGATGCAGCGAGCCGTAAGAAACCGACATACAAGGTTTGGAGTCGGTCCATAGGCGATTGGGCATCTTACCCTAAAGCACATCATCCTCTTTTCCTTGCCCCTGAAGAACGAGTCCTCTACCGCGAGGAATATGTGTACCACCTCCCGGATCTCGAGTACATCAAGAGCCAGCTGACTTCGCAAGACAGGTTGCTAGCCGCCAAACCAGCCGGTCTACCGCTCCCAGCAGTGTTTGCCTCAGTCTCCGCAGGCTCCACCTCCTCAATGCATCCTGCTATTCAGGCCTCGCCTCCTCTCCCGGTATCCGACTCCTTCGACGTGGAGCTTGCCTTGCATCACCCTGTGCCCGTGCCCAAGAAGGGTCAGAAACGCGCGCGCACGTCCAACAGCCAACCTTCGCACAAAAGAAGCAAAGCTTCTTTGTCTTCTCGCAGAACGCAAACGGCCCGGGGGCAGGCGTCTGAAGCCGTCAATGACATGTATGATGGCGAGGGGACATCAAAGGGGGCCTCGAAGGCGAAGCCAGGTGGGGGCACTGTTACTGAGATTGTGATTATTTTTTCTGATGCGCTGATGCACTTAGGCCCCAAAGGAAAACAGGTGGAGATCATCGTAATCTCGGACTCCGAGTAGGCAGAATACATATGCTGTACGATCGCGCACTAGCAATCTGAGATTGTCCCCTTCCCTGTCTTATTGGGTGTTCCAATTGAACCGAAATGCCATCGCGCTTGACTGCTTCTTCACCCTACAGATGTCCCTGGGAAGTGTGACTGGCGTAGCATAAGTGGGAACGGAGAGATTGGATAGAAGGAATAGGGCTCCAGTAACGAGGTGCCGTGGCTGACAAGTGTTTGCGAGGGCATGGTACAATTAGACGCCCAAAATAACGCCCAAGGGACTGTCACACTGCCCGCTCGAAACCCTTCCTCACAGCCGGTTTTGTCCTTGGTTTAGGTTTTTCCATAATAAAACAGGCCTTTTCAAAGCCAATAAGGCCAATTGTATGGGGGTCAGCCTGCTCAGCGTCTGCCGCCAACTGGTGTGTGACGGAGTCGCTGTGACATTTTCGCCTCAGATGGCTGTGACATCCCTAGGCGCCTTAAGCAGGCCAAGTGGTACGCGTTAACGTCAGATTAACGTTTGTTGCTACAGTATTTGTCCACCACCATACGAAGTATAGTAAGGAGTAGAAATGAACGACATCTGTAAGATGTCTCGTATACAAAGGCCTCCGCAATGTAGCGATGTACAAAACTCCAGCCGCCGTCGAAGGCCATTGAGCCCAGCGCAGGGCCCCATGCGTTCGGGTACACACACCCTGCAATCTGCACTGCGGCGAGGCTCGACTCCTTCAAGTGCGCCCAGCTGTCCCCGCCCGTGATGGTTGCGGTGGTAAACATCGGCAGGGCAGGGTTGGCACCGCGCTCGTCGTGGTGTACATCGGCAGCTGCGCGACGTTCTCCCTGCTCATGTTCGAGATCTCCGGAGGCGGGTATTGCAAGTACTCGGCGAGCACGGTCGCGGCGATCTGCCCTGCGCCTGCGCCGCCGGTCTGCCAGGAGTGGTAGTGGCCTTTCACGCGGGTCGGTCGGGATCCAGCCTGCCCAGAGGGATGAATTGGGTGTATGGGGCTAGAAATTGCGATGCGAGACGTACCATTCTCCAGACCGAGCTGATACGCGGGAACGGAGCTTCGACCTTGCTTGTCACAGAAGAGTTGCCTACCTGTATGGACGCGTTCATTTATTTGTGCGTTAGCAACGGAAGCCCACAGCTCGGAAGCTTTTCATTCACCCAAAGAACAGACGACGTACCTTCCATGTCCAATCAAAATATCCCGGGAGGTGCACGCCGTCCATCTGGAACATGACAAAGTTCTTGATGCCCGTCTTGTTGTCGTCTGTCCACATAGTCCAGTCGTCCCACAGCGTGCAGTCTACCTGTGTCGGCTCCGGACCGACATCCACCACTCACTTGCCGCAGTTGTTGATCACCTGGCTGAACTCAACCGAGACAGTGATCCCGAAATCGCTTGGCGACTTGTTCGTGTTGTACGCGATACATCCGACCTGCAGCCAGTATTCAATCGGGTGGTTGAAGTCTCCGCCAAACACCTGCAAAACGATGTTAGATTCTCTCGCGAATGTGAGAGACGACACAGCACATACCACGTAAGGATGGGTGTAGACCACGATGGACATGGGTGTATGCATCAGTATACCCAGTGAACGAGCGGCGGCGGGCATGATAAGGTACGTACCGGCAGTCTCTGCCTCCCCAACGCTCTCTGTATCCACCTCCACTGTTTACCATATCCCATCATCGCCGCCAAGATACCGTATCCCGCCCTCGGAATGCGCTTGCATATCCGGGCACATGCCGGATGATGAGGATACGTATCCAGAGTTATCCTGTCGGCTACTGCGTAGGCCTCTTCTCCCTCTTATCTGTCCGACGGCCGCCCTCGGTCTTGTCAATACGGTGCGTCCTGTCGTTCCTGCTCTCGCGCTCTTCTCCATCCGCGCCCTTGCCTAGGCTATCCGCCATCTCAGCACGCTCACCCTCACGTCTGATCTCCTCCCTCTCCTCCAGCTCGCTGCTCCCTGGACGCGACTCTCCTTCCTCCTCAGGCCGTCCACTTCCGCGAGCGGTTACTTGGGCGGCCTCGAGACCCAGCAGGGCTTGGTCCTGCGAGGACCGATCCTGGCCCTGGCCTTTGACGACGCGCGCGAGGTGGTCCGCGATGCCGAGGTAGAACGTCGCGGGCTTGAACTTGATCTCGCGACCCATGATCTCGGCCCACTTGTACCGCGCGGTGTTGATCCACCCAACGAGGTCGAGATGATTCACGCCTTTGAGCGTACCGAGTGCTCGTCCGAGTGCCGTCGGCCGTGATGGTGGCGCGTCCAAGAGGGCGGCTGAGGTTAGACCACATTGCAGGTAGGAAATCGGACCAGGTTGTGGGCGCCTGTCTATCACGGTGATGCTCGTGCCGGAATCATCGCAGATGTACGAACGAAGGTAGTCGATCTCGGGGGCAAGGGCGTCAGAAACAGCACAAGGAAGCGAATAACGCAGAGACTTGATATGATGTGCAAAAGTCTTCTGTTTGTTGACAAAACACGGATGGAACCCATGTAGGGCTTCGCATGCCCTGGCAGCAACTTCGGCGGTGGAGAAATGGGCCCACACCTTGATGTACTTGCCGTACGGCGGGGGAAGGGCGTTGAGCGTGACGTCTTCATCGTGTTCCTCTAGCATCCTGCGTAGACCGTTGATCGCGCCAGGGACTGAGAGATATTTCGCACATTGCAGCATCGTGCCTTCGCACTTCTCCGATTGTTGAACGTGTCGTTCTTGATCCACGTCTTTACCTTTACCCTTCCGCCTGGCACGCCTTCTGTTGTCGCGCTTCGCCTCCCTTTCCTCGGCATCGTAGCCGACGAACACTGCCTGGAAGGGAGTAGGAAGATCGAAAAGGACATCACCGTCGTACAACGTTCCTCCGCCCAACGTCGTCGCCTTCTTCTGCACGACACGAGCAGAGAGCCGCGCGCCCGGCGCGAGTTCGCTGTCGTGGAGAGCGGACGCCGCTTGCGTCGCTGCGTCTCCGGTTGCGAAGGTGACCTTAAAAGAGAGCGTCGAATCGTCTAGCGAAGGGTCGACAGCCGCTACTTATGTCGCAGTGCCGAATTTCTCCAGCAGCGCCGTGATAGACGCGGGGACGAAGGTAGAAGGGACGCCCTCTAGGAGTATTTGACGACACTCAAAACCGGTGGTGATATGTGACGTACCATGCCGATACTCGCTCAGCCTCTGTTCGATTATCCCACAGCGCGGAAGGCGACGTACCGAGTGCTTCGTTCATCGACCTCCGCAGAGTCCCTCTCATACACAGCTCCCGACGCTTGTACACTCCGCAGAACGTCCCTCCCGTCGTCGTCTCGTTCCTAATGCGGCGGCGGTCAGGTCGGGGTCAGCAACGCAGCAAGAGACACGGCTGGAACGCGAACGTACGGACCTAGGCGAGTGGGAGACAACTACGCCGGTTGGGAGCGTACCGAGAATCCGTTCGTGAGTATGGCCACACAGAAGGACGTGCTCAATTCGCTGACCTTTGTCCAATACAGCGCGGCCCTCTTGCGACGGCGAAACAGCTTCACTGCCTCAGATACGGCGGAGGGCGTTGGCTGAATGCACAGGCCAAGTCAGCGCATGGGGAGACAGAGGCTAGGGGTAGACAAGTACGCACAGATTGCTTTGGAACGCAGGAGACAGGACGAGAACGGCCGCCCGGGGAGCAGAATGATTTGAGCGGAAGTGTATTGGATACAATAACATCCTGGTCACAGCGGGCAGATCCTGTGCTCCAACCGTGAGCACGTTTCAGCGGAATTGCCTCGAGTACTCACGAAGCGATCTGAGGATGTTCGCTGCGACACGAGATGGCAAATGTTATGATTATTGATGATATCGCTGGGGGGCACCTGGCTCGAGACGACGGCGATGTAGACGATGCCGTTGAGGCCCTCGGGCATGGTCGCCTGCCCGTTCGCGATGGGCGAGTATTGCACGGTGAGCCCGTCGAGCCACGTGAGGTAGAACGTGCTCGCGGCGGCCTTGAGCGTGAGCGAGACGTAGACCGTGCCGTCCACCGCCAGGTACCCTTGGTAGACAGACAGCGCGGGTACGTCTTGAAGAGGGGTTCGTGTCCAGGCAGTCGTTGATGTAGCCGACTGCAGGTGGGCGGCAGGAGTCAGTTAGCGTGTGTCCTCGCTCGCGGTAAGTAGAGGATGAGGATGCGATTACTGACCAAGGAGCGAGTCCGCCTCGTTGGGCGAGAGAGGCGTCTCCCGAGGGCCGTCCCACGGCTGGCGCTTCTCAACAGCGGAAGTGAGGTGGCAGGACTCAGCCGCGGCGATGGACGCAGTGTAAATCTCAAGGCTGGTCCCGTTTGATGAACCCAAGGGCGCCAATGCCGGCGGAGGCCGCGATGGTGGTGATCTGCTGCGCAAGGTCGATGAACAAGTCGACGTCCGTGAACGGGCTGCGCCCGTCCAGTCAGCGATCTGTCCGAGCAAGGAGAGGAGGAGAGAGGGAGGCGTACAAGTTGTACGTGCAGGCCGCGGGGGCGACCTCACTGCGCGTGTCGGTCATGTCCGCAACGTGCGCGGCCTCATGGTCCGTGATGTGCAAGATGTGGTTGCGGACCCAGGTGGGGTAGCCGGCGTCGGCGAAGTAAGAACGCGTTGTTGACGTGCTGGAGCGTGAGCAAGTACTGCTTGAGGCTGGTGTCTGTGAATGGCAGACATCAGCATGGATAGGCTGGAGATGCACATGGCGACAATGATGGCGACTCACCATAGCAGCCGGAAAGGGCCTGGCAGGGGGTCTTGGCGGCGCCGACAGGTGCGAGGAGGATAGCCTTGCAGATCAACGAAGGAGTGAGATGGGACAAGGCTGGGAGGAAGAGGAACCATTTGACGAACTTCAACGATGAAGAGCACGGCGGCTTGCGGGCTCCTATATGTACGCTGGACCTGGACGTCTCAGTCTGTGAGAGGGCGAGAGACGGACGGAGTACCTGGACAAAGTTGGGCAATGCTGAGCGTGCATTGCTGCCACTAACAGATCATGCCTGTGGCCAGCACGGAGACGCGGTGGAATGATGACAGAGACACGTACTGAGACCCCAAGTAAGACACATCTGAGAGCGCAGCTAGACCTGAGCTGGGAGGCACATACGGGAATCCATAGCGTGCGGAGACCAAGTGGCTCCCATGAGTTATTGCAAGCAGAGCATAAGCGCCAGAAGTTACGCCTGTGTCACGCTGCACACTCTAGGCCCGGTATCCCGCTGGCTATTGCCTTATTTACGGGTTATCCCCGTATGCTAACAGCTATTAGACACGAATTGGCTCCTTAATTATGATCTACAACGTGGCAGCCTCTGCCGCCAACTGGTGTGACAAACACATTGTGACAGTCATGGTGCGCGATACGTGACGGTCCGCGTCTGTCGTCGCGTCGAACTTGAACCCGCTGGCCCTCTATAGCGACTGGCGATACTTGCGACCGCCTACACCTTACTGTCGTGTCACGTCTTAATTATTCCCCCTCTCGCTTGTCTCAAGAATGCCTGAGCTTGATATTCTGCATGGCTTTGAATATCAGACACTACGCGTGATCAAGCAATGGGAAAGGTTGCGAGGGAGGCCCCTCAACGGTAAGTGTTTCTTACAAAAACCAACCTGCTAGACTCATCAGCAACTGGAATAGCGAGAATTCAATTGTTTCCACGCGTTTTCGCGTTAGGAACAAAGAACAAGCCTTATACCACATGCACTGTGGAGCAATCCGAGCTATTCAACTATACGGAAGACCTCGAACCCCCTCCTACCGACTATCTTCCTGCTCCGCAAGACATTGTGCGCTCCAAAGGCAAGCCCTATGAACCGTACTTGAAGCCTTTGCATACGGGTCCACTGCAAGTGAAGGTACGGGGGAAGGAAATAGTATTCGCCGCTGGTTATGTGAGTTGCACCGCATAAGACCTTCATTTGTATCTAGCTAACCTGCATCAAGCACGCGTTGCGTGTTCACTTCGGCCTCGAGGGGACCATCATCATGGTGCCTACAATGGCATATGAGAAGATGGTTCAGACCGACTGCCCCGGTAACAGCAAGGAGAAGCATCGCGCGGACAGGATGCGGAGCTTTGTAGTTCCTCCGGAACTCACCGTCCCAGGCGCTCGTCCGCTGCCTACGTCCTCACAGCAAACAATAGCAATATTTGCTGCGATCGTTGGGGAAGAAGAGACCATCATTGTCGTCGACCACAACCGTCTCACTAGATTGCATGTTATGAGCCTCAATAGGCCGTGGTGCTCTGCTGATCTTCAGCCTGACTCACAGGTGCGTCAAACCTCGACTGTGAATGCGCAAATCCACGCGACTGAACGTGCTCTAGCTCTGGCCCTCGCTCTGGTCAGCCAACCACGGACCTGATTGGGTATACGAGGCTGATCTTGCGAGGGCAATGGTCGATGTCTGGAGACGTGCGACCCTAGCCATCGATACCTCATGTATTCCTGAACTTCTTGAGCTTCTGGTAAGTTATCTCACATCTTAGCAAATCAGCGACTGATTGAAGATCAGCCCGGGACTCTGAAACTCAGCGTGGACGACCTGTGTGCGCTAGTCACCAAGGCGCAACGAGCCTCGTCCATTTTAGCTGCTTTAGTGAGCATTCAAGAGGCGTTCAATGGCTACGGGCAACATACCGCAACAGACTTGCTCCATAGCCTAGTCATATGGCCTGGCATGCCGCCGCGCGAGGTTTGTGTGGATGAGCAGACGTACGCGGCACTGCGCGCAGGCTTGTCTGTGTACGCCTCCCAATATGTTTCTGCCGAGTTCCGCACGCGCTGCCTGTCTATCCCGAACCACACCGCCGCACTCACGTTTAACTACAAGAGTGACATCAACTATATTAACCAGTACCTCCACGTGTATCGCAAGTGCACAGTCCGGATGAGGGCTGACTTGTATAACAAGTATGCTATGCTGGGGTTGTTCGACACCAAGCATGTGATCGGTAAATTTACATTCATGATAAATGTCCTGACATGCTGATAATTGTAAATAGGTGCGCCTTACGTTTGTCACAAAAGCCAGCTGGCATTCGTGCAGTATAAGCGCGATGTTCCTGTTTACGAGTACAAGTCGGGTTCAACCACCCTGTATTCTGTCATCCGAGCCGCTCGTCCGTTGGAGTGGATTGGTGCAGAAAGCGTACCTGTGCGTGTCCGTTTGCGTACTTGAACTTATAGCTGACCATTCAGATAGGCCGTCCCCAGTGACGTTAGGAATGCTGGTTTTGCGACGACGATAGGCCCGGCGTCGTTCCACGCTTTCAAGCAGAACCAATACGACTGGCAGAGTGTTGCGACCAAGGGCGGAAGGAAGCGTGTGGTGAGTCTCCTTTGATTGCCACGGTACGTATGTTGTTAATCCAGTCACTGTGCAGGAACGCACTGGAAAGCCAGGTCGCCCTGCTAAGGCCCGGCCGAGTCGCGGTGAGTTGCGCCGCCGGAGCCAACACGGTAACCATGTCGTGCAGGTGTCCAAGGCCAAACTTGAGACCATGGAAAGCGACTCGGATGGCATCAACCCACCGCAGAAGAGAGTCAGATTGGCGAAGATGGCCGAGCTGCCATCTTCTGATCGAGTCACTAGGTCTGGTCGCCGTGGATAGTTGGAGATGTAGAAGCGAGTCCACTGACAAAGATGTGACCATCTCCGACTGGGGATTGGAACGCAGTGCGGGCTAGGTGCAGGCTACCAGTATTGAAGCGGTGATTCTGGTATTGGTCGACGGACTATGACAGGCTGAATATATTTCTCTATAACGCGTGAAACTGAGCCAACTCAACCTGCCGTGCAGCACAGCTGACCGAACACAGGTACCGGTTTGGGCAGGGTGACTCTTTTTCAGCAAGGGTGGGATCAGCGCTAGCAAGGGTGGGATTGGATGTGTGTCGTGCTGTGCGCGCGTCGCGCCATACTCAGGTTTCCGCTTGGGGCATCACAACGTCTGAAAGTTGAAGCTGAAAACATGCCCGGCATCGCTACACCCGGGCCGAGTGTTGCTCGTTCCCCTTGCCCCTCCCGTCCTACGGTGGACGCTGCTTGTGTGCTGAGGTGTTTGCCTCCAGTACTTTGTCTTCCTTGCTCGCCAGTTCTCACTGGTTGCCTCGTTTGCCTCTGTCTGGTCTGCCTGGCCCACCCACCTTCACACGTAGCTGGTGGTGTGCACAACACCCTGCCTGCCACCCCACCGTACCCCATCTGGTGCCATGTACCGCTCACTACGCAGCGTACCACAACATGTTCACCGTAGTGTTGATCGTGCAAAACCACTTGCTCGGAGTTCCGTATACGACGTCCTTCCCGGGGGTACTCTAGTACTTGCTGAGCGCACACTTGAATACAGCTCTGAGCAGCCTCCAGCGAAGCGGTTGAGACAGGAAGACCCCTCTTCATCGGACACCACAACACCATCCTCCGCTTCACAGTCCACTCCGTGCTGTACCGCCTACGAAGATGCCATGCCATTGGAACACGACCCACTGCCTCCCCTTATGGAGCTCAATGAAGATGAGGACGAGGAAGATGACGAAGGAGAGACCGGTTTACCGCAGTCCGGGGCTGGTAGAGTACCCGAGACATCGGGTGCTGCGCGGAAGAAGGTGGGTAGACTGTGAACATGAGCTACTAGACAGCTGGAAGCTAACTACGGTTCTAGGGTTCACCATCAGCGCGAGTCGAAGCATTCAAGGAGCACTTCGAGGATATCCTGTCCGACATGTTCTGGAAGGATCAATGCCCTGGAATCCCAGGGGAATGCCAGACTCCAGGCTGTACCGGTGCTGCTACAACACGGTGTCGTGAATGCCACACCAAAGAGCCGTTGTGCGCCGATTGCGCCGTACTGGCTCACCGGAATCTCCCTTTTCATTGGGTGGAAATCTGGAACGGCGGGTACTTTGAGCGCAGCGATCTCTTGGACCTCGGCTTTGTCCTGTACCTTGGTCATCATGGAAGTCCCTGCCCCAACATTCCCACTCGTGGAGCACCCGTGGCATTCGTCATCGTCCACATCAACGGGGTGCATAGGTGTAAGTTGCACTACTGCCACTGCCCCGGAAGCCTTTCGCAGCTCAGACAGCTCGTCCGCGCCGATCTATTTCCCGCAACTCTTGAGCGAATAGAAACAGCGTTCACATGCGAAGTGCTCGAGCGTTTCCACGTGGATTATGACATATCAAAGCGAAGTACTCAAGATTTCGTGGAGATTCTGAAGGTGCTGAGCGCGGGCAACAAGGAGACAGGCGAAGTGAAAGTATGTGTTTGGGATTGCAACAACTCTTCTACGCCTTTACTGACTTCATATCATAGGATCGCTATCGTGACTTTATGATATCGTCCAGAATATATCGACACCTCACGCTTGTGAAGCGATCTGGGCGACAACATCAAGTCGTCATTCCGGGTCGACTTCGACAAGATTTGACGGTGCCCTGCATGACCTGTCCTATCCCTGGGTTCAACCTCCCCTCGGATTGGAGGGACACCCCGGAGCACCTGAGGTAAACTGTTCCTGTTTATGACATACACTGTTCACGCTGACGTTGCGTGGCTAAGGTATCTACACCGCATAGTATTTTGCGCGGACGGTAACTATAGTCTCAAAAAGAAAACGAAACCTGATGATGCCCACGACATGGCGCTGAGCAGCGGACAGGGATACATTATCCCACACGTCGATATGAAAGAATACCTTACCAAGAAGTATCGTGGTAAGGCACCTGAACCCGACGACATTGTGAGTGGTCGTCTTGTCTGTACCTCCGATGGTTTGCTCATCAATGTTTTGCAGCCGATCATATGCAGCGGCTTCAAGATACCTAGATCCCAGCGGCCCGGCAAGTTCAAGCATGTGGACGTAAGCGGTGTCCTGTCGTTTATGTGCGATCATCTTCATTTCCGCCCCGGTGGCACAGCCGACTTACAGACGGCGGAGACGTGAGGGTTCCTTCCCCGTGTTATGGCTAGTGACTGACTATTTCACCAGCTGGGGGCATTTTGACTACTGTCTGGCCGGCGCCCTGAAGGGCACTGAAGAGCTTTTCGAGCGCGGAGTGTCTTATGACGTCATATGCAGCTCGATCTGCCATATCCTGGACAGATTTGAGCAGTGGAAGCCTGAATTACTGCCAATAATCCGCGAGCTGAAGATGCTCCTTCCGAAGCTGCATATGCACGCTCACAAGGACCTCTGCCAAATTGTGTACGCGTTTTGCTATGCCCATGGATTTGGTCATAGACATGGCGAAGGCGTAGAAACCCCCTGGGCGGAGTTAAACATTGCAGGACTATCAACGCGAGAGATGACGGCCGGTGCCCGCCATGACGCGTTGACCTCTTTGTACAACTACTGGAACTGGCAAAAGACTCAGAAGATGGGTAAGTGAGGGGTTTGATTGTCATGTAGCAAGCATTTTCTTCAACTGACTGTCGTTTCAACATAGCAACGTTTCTGGCACGCAAATTGCGAGAGGCCTACATTGCGCAGCGGAGAACTACTCGTTATTTCGCTAGCCTGACCGCGCTCGCAGGGGCCGACACTGTCCTTGCATGGCTCAGACGCGACGTTGATGACCAGGCACCCACTCCAGTCAGCTTTCGTGCGAAAGCTGGAAGTTGGATGAAGAGCTTATATCTCTTTAATCGGGTGGAGGGTAAGTGTGTTTGTGTTTGTGTTTACGCTCTATGATCTAATCGCTCTCTAATGTAGTCCCCAGCGCTGAACAGGCTCTCGCTGACATCGTCAATGCTCCTCACGGAGTAGGCAAGCGAGGCAAGTCGAGCAAGGATCAGGCGGCTGCACGTCTTCGCACTGCTGCCGCCGCCTTTGTGAAGACGGGAGTTGACCTAGATCTCGAACAGTTGCGTAATAACATGTGTGCCATTCTTTCTATAAACCTAATGTGATCTACAGGTCCCATCTACAGTATGTGAAAACCCGGGTCCTAACAAGGAGGGATCGCGTGGACGACCTACTAGTGAACAGCGTCACATCGGAGACTTTCAAAGAGAAGTTGACGAAGTGGCGCAGTGCACAGACCAAGCACATGTCGGCGTGCGAGGAGTTTCTACCAAGTGGAATCAGCAGCGGCGAGCTTGAAGAAGACGAGGAGGGACTACTGGCTGAGACGCTATACCTGCCCTCAGACTTCACGGCCGAGGAGCGAGCTACTTACTCTCTTGACAAACTCGCTGACTACGAACTCAAGATTAGGGTCGGCCTTGCGTTCGACCAACTGGAGGACGTCCGCATGGGGGTCAAGTATCGAGCGGCGCACCTGGAACACAAGAAAAAGAGCGTACGAACAAGCAAAGGAAATCAACTCGCAGAAAAGGAGATCCAGAAGGCGGACGTTCGAGTGCGTCTCCTTGCGTCGAAGTACAATGACAATGTGGCGAAGATCTGGACGTTACAACCTCCCGATACGGTGAAGAACAACTCGCCTAGCACACGCCTGCAACGGATTGACCTCGATGTCGATTTGGCTATCGCGAACCTGGTCACTCCACGCAGCTTGGGGGATAGCAAGAAGAGCGGCTCTTGGATCTGGTCCGTATTTGAGAGGCCATCGACGCAAAGGACAAGGATGGGAAAGACCGCGGAGTCAGAGAGCAGCGGTGAGTGAGGCACTCCCTTGCCTATGTAATTGACGAGCTGACTGTGTTCACAGTTGATAGCGCTCAGTGGTATCGAGCGAAGGCGGGAAAGGATCGTGCTGATGAGGAGGTCAATATACGGTGTGCTGACTTCAGGCGGACGTGTGCGGGGTACAAGACGTATGCAGAGATGTGGCGACAGGCTGCAATGGTTCAGAGCGGTGGAGAGCGAGCGTATGCTTTGAAGACCGCCTCAATGTGGGATCAAATGGCTAGGCAATGCGCCCAGGAATACGAAGACGCACGTAAACCTGGCGTAGACGCTGATACCCTGGATCAAACAAGGGTATGCTTCTCGTATACCTCTTTCTGTGTCATGGTACGAACAGCAGAACTCACCGCTCACCGTTTTAGTCAATACGCCCATATCTCGCTCAGATGCTGGAAGGAGCAAATCTGACCGCTTTTGATGTGGTTTTGAAGGAGCTGGAGAAGCATGACGGGTGATCCCTACATTAGGGACAGGTAGTAGATTATACACGGATATGACATGAGATCACGATTGATCGGTACGGGATCATACTGCAAGTATCAGCAGCAAAAGAGGGTTTTACACGACGGATAATCCTTCATGGATGAGCGAGGACGGTTTATGCTAAAGCTGCCTTCCATCATCAAGGTCTGCGCACTTATCACGGTTGCACGGGCGGATTATCTGTGGATCAACCGTCCATTCAGTACCTGGGTTTAGTGACAATCAGCTGAAGGACAGTCATGGCGACACCGATTGGCTATAATTCATGCAGATAATCGTTCAGAATGAACGCAAACAGATGTACAGACATGGAATAGATGGATGGTTTAATCGGGTATTAGTGCTAGGAAATGGAGGAAGATAAACGAACTAAAAGATGTCACTGCAACTCACCCGTCTGGTGGCAGTGCCTTGTGTTATTGCCGACACGGCACCCGGCCAAACTGGCAGGCGCGCTTTGCGTAACATCTTAGCCACCTACCACCATTCACTACACTTGGCGGTCAAGTTCGCCTTGCAGCTGTAGAAGACATGGCCCACAAGGCGGTTCGCATCGAGGTCACCGAATTTCTCGACACATTCTTCCCCTTACCCGAGGGCGTCACGGCCGACCAGCACCCTCAATGGGCCGAGGATATTTTTGACGGGCTGGCGGCAGGCGAGGTGCTCACGGAGCAAGAAATTCAAGGCCGCTTTGTACGTCTCTTTCCTTGTACTACACTACCCGAAGCGCCACTCATTGCTACATGTAGGTGAAAGCTGTCAACGATCACGACCTCATTCCAGGCCTCAATTTGTCCACCTCGTCCGAGAAGCCTGACATTACCGAGGTGGGCAACTTCAAGCAGAAACCGGACGCAGCGATATTCAAAACCGGCTCGGTACCGACCGATGGACGCCCACACTGGGCGGACCAGCTCATCATTGTTGAGTTCAAACGATATACTACCAGCCAAGACCCGTTCGACGATCGGAAGGGTGCCGGGCTCGAGTCGGACGCAGCGACACGAGAGGAGGTCCGCGGGCAACTCATTGACTACTCGGAGCTCGTCTTCCGCATCCAGCACCGCACCGCCCTGTTCATGATCCTCGTCATCAATCGGAAAATACGTGTTCTCCGCTGGGATCGCTCTGGCACCGTCGTCACCCCTGCCTTCGACTATGTGGCTGAGCCCCAGGTGCTGTGCGAGATCCTGTGGCGCATGTCGCTGCTGTCCGACGAACAGCTCGGGATCGACACTCATCAGCAAAATCACACCCCGTCTTACCATTCCTATACGATCTTTGGTCTTATAGGCATTCTTTGTCTTATTGAAGCGGATCTTGTGGCTGTCTTTTCAGTTCTATTATGTCTTACCCGCAGATCTTATAAGCGAAGAGCGTTGTAATGATTTTTTTTGCCATAAAATGATGCCCTATTGATTTTAGACGGTGAGTACCCCAAGGACTCGGAGGCCTAGTCTCTAGTCTGCGTCAGATGTGGAAGGCTTCAACGCGGACCCGGACATAGCGAGCCACCGGCAGTGAGCCAGCAGTGGGCGGCACTGCAAGAGTCATGTTAGCGCCTAACTGCCTAAATGGGAATGTTGGCGTCTATTATCTAAGATGGTAATCGTGAGATGGCAAGATAACGGAACTCTGGCTTGAACACTCACGACGTTCTCCTCGTAACATCTGCGTCTGGTCCCTGGGTGACTCTGTATCGCGAGTACTCTTTCTCTCAAGCATCCAAGCAAACAATACAATCTCTATGGACGATCTCAACGATTCGGACACGGACATGTTCGAAGCGATGAAGAGCGTCTGATGATAGCTCCGCTGGTAAGAGCAATCAAGAGTGCAACACTAACGACTTTGCGTTGTCTACCCTGGAGGATATCGGCGTGTACGTAGAATGGCTGCTGGGTGACAGGAAATGGGCTGCGCCGTTCTACTGGGAGGTTTGGGGTGACAGTACTGCGAAACAGGTAAGTAACATTGACTGTACGCGCGAACATGCTAACAGGCTGTGTTCTAGGGTCGCCTTCAGAGTGACATCATTGTAGGCACCTTCGCCTATCATCTCTCCGAGCTCCTCACGGCGGACCAAGCAGAGCGCGTTCTCGAATATCCTACGAGTGCCCTCACGTTGGCCGTGCTATGGGTATGCCGTTACTACGTCATCTGAGCGCGGTTTGTGGCCCGGGACTGACTACTGCTTTACAGGCCACTCATGCACTCTCACACTATACAACCGGCGTATGGAATTCACCTGATGGGGTTCTTCTCGGAGGTCAAAGTTGAGAATGGTACCAACGTACTTGACAAACGCCGTACTCGGATCCTGAGGGTCATCAAGAATCTGACAGACGACGAGTGGACGGAGATCTCTACCGTCGTAAAGCGTCGGGAGGTTACGAAAGGGCGTCGAGGGAAGAAACGGACCGCAGTGCGGGCCAGCACCGCAGCCCGCACTGCGGTCCGTTTAGATAGTTAGCATGTCCTGTCTGCAGCGTCGTGGATTGTATTTAATGACAATTAATACTACTTATTGATTGCTTTCTTCCGTAACGTCCATCGCGTGTATCATCGCCTATGACCGGTGGAGCATCAGTACCCGGGACGGGAGGTATCTTACTACCGCGTCTTAGATGATCTTATATGACCCTACAAAGAGATCCCACACTCTTACACAAGAACTCGACATGGCCTGGGCAAGACATTTCCGTCTTATGTCTTACAGATCTTATTGATCTTTTCAGTCTTATACAGGTACGGAAAGATGGGGGTGCATTTTGCTGATGCTAGCGCGACGAGGCTCCATCCTAACGACACGGACTACAAGTATATGGATTTCTTGGCTACTCCCGGACCCAATGACCTGGCCAGCGACGCGCATGATTTGGAGGCGGGTGAACTCAAGGCAGATTTCCCCGTCTTTGAGCATGTGCGTGACAAGTTCCGGGAGGCGATGGACCCCAAGTGGCCCCGATACCGCGTTGAGGTTCCCGACGGCAACGTGACGCGTCTCTTCCTGATCGGTAAACCCTCCTTCTACGCTCATGGGATGGCTTGCCGTGGGACGAAAGGTTTCGTAGCTTGGGACATCCAGGCTGAGCGATTCGTATGGCTTAAGGGCGCTTGGCGCATCGACTACGAGCGTATGGAGCCTGAGGGAGCGATCCTTGGCAAGCTCAACGCAAAGGGTGTCGTCAATATCCCGACCCTCGTCTGTCATGGCGACATCCGGAACCAGAAGACTCGAACGCCCGATATCTGGGAAGCACAACAACCCGTTCCTCTTACACCCGCTCCAGGCGTTGCATCTGTCTCTCCATCGCCTACCCTAGTCGACCCGTCTTCTCCGATTTCATCAAAGTCCAGGAAACGTTCTTTGGATGAAGTGGAACTAGACGACGTCTTCGGTGGCCAGGAGGAATACACTCTCCGACGACACGCACACTATCGAATCGTCGTGGAGGAAGTTGCCAAACCTCTATCAGATTTCCATCGCGGGAGACAGCTTGTCGGCATCATCATAGACTGCGTCGAAGGTATGGTGTAGCGTTCGTTTACAACTCCCTGATGTTGATGTTGTACACAGCACACAAAGATGCGGTGACCAAAGCCAACATCGTTCATCGTGACGTCAGCAGTGGCAACATCCTGATCCTCCCGAAGCTGGAGCGAAGCGGTAAACCGTACGTCGCATGGAGAGGGCTACTCGCGGACTGGGAGTTATCCAAGCCCATCCACTGTGAGGCTGAGCCCCTTCTGCGCCCACGTCAGCCACCAAAAACGGTGAGCTTGTGACTTTACGTTGATTGCATTAGTTGCTAACGAAGGTGTATCGCTTATCAGGGGACCTGGCAATTCCTCTCCGTCGGCATGCTCACAGAAAATCCAAAGACGGTTGAGATCCCAGACGAGCTCGAATCGTACCTCCACGTTCTCCTCTATTTCTCCGTCCGGTATCTCTCTTCCGACTGCGAGGACCCTGCAGAGTTCATCGAACAATATTTTGATTCCTACACGCTTCAAAATGGTGTCTACAAATGTGGCGCGAGGAAACGAGAAGTGGTCAAAGCCGATGGTCAGTTGACAGTTGGGGATGGTGTCCCGCTCATCTTCGGCTCCCCCATGGATAACATCTTCCGCGACCTTCTTCCCGTGTTCAAAGCCTACTACAAAGTCCAGGGCCACTTGAAAGCCCAGAACGCTCTCCTCGCGCCTCCACCCGAGACTAGCCAATCCCTTTCTTGCCCGGTCCCCCCCTCACCCTCCGTTTCCGTGGAAGAACGGCGAGCCCCTAGGCCTCGTAAATCCCTGCGAAAGCCACGGGCACCCCGCATGCCTAATGCACCTACTGCTGAGGACGAAGAGGACGCTGCTCTTGTGGAAGACCATGAGTTCATGCTGGACACGCCAAGGAATGGGGCTATGACAAGGTCAATGATCGTGTTCCAATCGGCTACACGCCACAGGTCCCTCTTGCGAACGCGCGCGGTGCGTCCGCGCTCACAATGAAGCGTCGTAGGACTACAGTGGCGCCGGCGGTTCGCCCCTACTCCAGCAGTACTCCAGCGTGCCCTCCCGGTTGACGCGGTCACAGGTGCCGAAAGCGAAGTAGAAGAGATGACCATTCAATCCAGGGTGCATACCGAGTCCTTCGCACTATGTATGCATATCTGTTCTACGGTTCGTCTTCCGTCCTTAGCATCATTCCATTGCCACAACTCTGTATCATAGTATACAGTATATCACCGTAACCGGTTCGACTCCTTCCTTGGTACTTTTCTGCTGTCAAAGCGCACACCGAGCGACTCTGAAATATCAATTGCGAAGCGCGACAATCGACTTGAGCTAGCTTTCGCCGGAAGTGCGTTATCCCGTTCTCACAGTGGCAGCGTGGAGTTGCAGCTGCAAACTAGGAGGAGGAAGAACTTGAAAGAACTCGAAGATGCATGACCCGGGCTACGGTTTTCGTCGAAGGCCTGTTTTATGATTATATAGCAAAGTTGTCTGACCAACACGTCGCCGGGATAGCTCAGCTGGGAGAGCAACAGACTGAAGTTCTGGAGGTCGCGTGTTCAATCCACGCTCCTGGCATCTCGTTTTGCTGATGTATCTTGTCAACTCACGCGCAATCTCGCGGATTGTCAAGTACATATCAAGTACATATGAACCCAAGGTCTCCAGCAGGACGAGAGAGGACAGCCGATGATCGTGGCAACATTGGCAACATTGCGCTGTCGTAGTTCTCACGCATGCATCCAACAGTAGGGTACCCGATTGAGCGATAGTAAACGCTTCATTGATATGAAAGTGCTAAATTCTCGGCAAGTTCTCTCAGTAGTCATATTTCAGTCCAGCTCTTCTCCAATCGTTCTTCAAGACAATGTTCGCGATGAAAAGTCGCTTGCAGTGTGAAGGTGAGCGTGGCCCTTGTATGTTTGAGGCAATGGCTGGCATGACTCAGCATCATGAACGGGGTGGAGGTTCCGACCAACCTACAAGCAGAGACTCCGAAAGCGAAAGTCATGCCACCGCAGCAGCTTGCGTGGTAAACGTATTTCTCACACTATTCCGGGCATAGGAGGAGGTACAACTTGAACGTATCTCAAGACAACCGTGGAGTCTTCGTTCGCAACCAGTCGCCGAGGAAAGGGTTGATTCCCATAGCATGTCGACACATAGTAGCCGAGACGGGGTACGTCGTTGATAGAGGAGGAAACCTCGTGTATATACAGCTCATTGCGTAGTGGGTAGTATTGATATGAGACTGCGAGCAATGAGCTCACTCAGCCGTACGAGGTTTCTGCAGCATCAGACCACGCTTGATAACTAATCAGTTCTGGACGGATATCGCAATGGGATAGCGGCGATTATGGTCGAGAGAAGACATGTTGGCGTGGAGGTCGAGGATCCGGATGAACATGACTTTCGCAGCGCAAAGGGCGAGGCTCGAGGACAAACTTTATATAAGCGCCTACGATGCCAATCCCCGCACTGCCACCGGAACTGCACATGGCTTGCCGCGGTTGCCAAACGCCAGATACTTTTCTTTTCGACTATCATCGTCTCACTCGCGTCAAGTACCATGCATCTGCTCGTTTATCTTCCTCTGTACGTGTCGGAAATACTGAAAGCCGCACATCCGCGTACATGAACGGTGCTATGTGATCTACACGCTCTTCGAGTACGAACCCCCGCAGGTTTTCCCGTCCTCGGACTCGTTCAGTTTAGAGCTTGCGCTGTGCCACACACACCATCCTCGGGCCTACCCACGTCTCTTCCGCATGGTCTACAATGGCTTTTACTCAACCTCGAAGGCGGGCAAACGCACCAAAACTCCCACGCCGCTGCGGTTCTATCTCTGTAGCACGATCTCACGGCCGCCTGCGAGCTCAAATCTCCGCCATTACGGTCACAGATTTTGTATAGCGGCGTTCGCGCGCAGTAAGCCCATCTAATGGACTCTGTGAGCACACCATGTATGACTGAGATGATCACAGCGGCTTTCCCATACCACTACGATGACCTCCTCCTAGGATCATGCCGGTCACCGAGAACCCCGGTTCGTACTAGACACATCACACTCGCAGCACGAAGGTGTGGTACAGCTCAACATGGACGGTCTCGCGCCAGTTATACGGATGACAGCTCCGGGATGCCCTTGAAGGACACATAAAGGGCTTCTCCGCCAACGTGCGTAGCGCCTGTCCTCATCCTGTAACCACCAGCGAGTCTTCCTCGTGTCTCGGTTCCTTGGTGCGCCGGCGTCCACAGGGTCGAAAAAAACCACAACTGTTATGTCTTCGATCACCAGTGGGATGAGCAGGCTCATGCCTCGCTCCTCGATGTCCGCCATTGGCGTCAACCTTGCCTTGGCGTGCATCGAGAGCGCACTTTTTGGAATCTTCTTCGTGCTCGCGATGACCTCGCTCGCGGTCCTGGTCGGCCGCCATAGCAACCGCTCGAGCAGTTTCAGCGGCCGGTCGTGCCTATCTGACAGGATATGGACCTCTCCGCTCTTCGTCGCGACTATGTTCCTCCTCATGACGGTGACCTCAGTATGTGTTTATCGGTATCTCTCGATCTTTCACACGATGCTAATGTCGACGTCGAACTTACCTCCGTTGAGTAGCATTGGCTCATAACCGTACGCAGAACCTTTGACGCTTTCCTGACGTACGAGGGCGGTGGAGATCCCATGGGCTACTACTTGACCGTTGAGGCGCCAACGCAAGTGGTAGCGACGGCCCTTGTGGTGACGTCTGTCATCATTGGAGACATCATCTTGGTTCGCATCTGCCATATCCATCCTGTCCTTCAGACTCTCATAGCAGAACCATGATCCGGGCACAGACGTATCGCATATGGATCGTATGGGATCGCAGGTGGCCGTTCATTGTCTTCCCGGCCCTGTGTACCTTGGCCTACATCGGTGAGTACTGGCCAGCCCTTCTTACTGAGCTCCGACTTATACTATATCTAGCTCTGGGGGCCAGCGTTGTGCAATTATTCGCCTCCTACATGCCTATGGAGAGCATATTCATGGATGCAGCACGAGTACGCGTGATTACGAGCGCAGCGCTCACCCTTGCGTGAGTGATGCGCCTCTTAGCGACCTGATGATGTTCTAACTTGTCACCAAGTACAAACCTGTATGGCACAGGTGTGAATATTCTCCGCGGTACCGTTGTTACGCTACTGATACATGGCTCCGTTTGAAGGAACAATTGCGTATCGGATATGGTCAAGTAATAGGGCTATGAAGCATGGTCATGCCTTCTCCGGTATGGGCCTTACAGTCACAGTACGTACATTGATGAGCCACTGGGATGCCGGAGTTGACTAACCTCGCCGACAAATCCGATAGGAGGCTCTCGTCATCTTCATAGAGAGCGCCGCATTCTACACGTAAGCGTTCCCATACTCAGCTCCATTGTCCGCATCGGATGCTGACAAGGACATGGCCGCATACCGCAGGTTCTGGATGATCTTCTTCGTGACGGCATTTGCGGCGAACTCCCTCCTTGAGGCATTCGCGTTCCACTGCATCCCTGCCGCGACGGGCATCTCCTTCATGCTCATCGTCGTACGCGTCGGGCTAGGATTCCACTGGTCCCAAATCGCGGGCGTCGGCCTCGAGTTCGTTGGCCGCCGGCCAACAATGCGTAAGCCAACGTTAGCGTACCCTCCCCGGGCGATCACCATGAACGTCACGCGGACGATCGAGCAGGAGACGGACTACTCACTACGCCTATCGCCGGAGCTGAGACGTGCGGACGTGGAGTCGTCGGAGGACGTGTGCTAGCGAAGATAGGCAGTGGTCGCGAAAGACAGAAGAAGCCAAAGAGTCTGGTACGATACCTTTAGAACGGATTGGACACTTGCAGAACTGTTTGATACGTGCATCAAAGGTTCATTGCTGAGTCCGATGGTTGCGAACGTGCGGGAGATGGATATGACCGGTGCATCACTCGTGAACGGTGAGAGCCAACAAACACTTGACGAAATCCCGTCATCTCCGAGTCGGACTTTTCGTCTACGTCGTGCTCCTCGGCACACGCGGAACATAACGATCGAAGCATGTCGCCATCATACGGTCGCATGATGGGCGCCTAGAACGACCTGCTAGTGTCTCCCAACCTTGATAGCGAACGCAAACATTGCCACAAGGTGCGTCTAGTCTCCTGCTCGCGTCGCATTTGAAACGTCCATAACTGACGTGTGTGCACAACGCTGACGTTCATTGACACCAGGGTACTGTGATATGAGTGTAACACGATCATCTTCAGAGAACTGGGCAGTCAGCAATACTGGTAACAAAGACCGGCGTTTCTTGCCGGTCACCTTCGGGATTGCTGTACGTTCACATGGTGAACTTCCTCGCCTGAGGCGACTTCATGATTGTTTGCAGGCATACCGACCAAGGTCAAGACTACGACATACGAGCAGTCTGTCGATGTATTTTTAGCATGCACAGCCTCCTCTAACCCCGGACGCAGGATACGATCAGCAAGTTTGCCGCGTTTACCTAGGAAACACGCGCGGCTTTCATCGTATCTGGTGCATTGCAGTGCGCAGACAATGTGCTCGCGCCACTGTAGCGCGCAGGCAGCGGTCGGTCACTTCGTTTCCCGACGCAACTGTCATGAGCAAGTGGGGATCGGACGCTCCTAGTCGACGACAATCATCCCAGAATCCCGCTGCTCGCCATGTGTACTGCTTCCAAAGCCACGAGGGTGCCTCGCTAGCTACTGCACGTGAAGCCAGCCTACTCTTCCGTGGCTGCGTATAAAAGCCGCGCAGGTCTACTGGGATCGACAACAGGTTCTCTCCTGCTCTCCAAGCCTCGACGATCTCTTCAGGGTTCCGCTTCAGCACCTCCGTAGCCACTATGTTCTGCAAGGCCACTCTCCTCACCGTCGCTCTCGCGCTACTCGCCTCGGCGACGCCTGTTGCTCGCGAGCCATCCCCCGCTTCCGGCATCAGCATCCCCCTCCAGAAGCGTGGCTCCCTGAAGAACGCGGACGGCACCTTCAACCACGAGAAGGCCGTCCGGGAAATCGTCAAGCTTAAGAAGTGCGCGCAGCGTTTATTCCTGTGCATCCTGAATACGAAGGCTAATCTTTCACACCGTCTTACAGCAAGCACCGCCAGAACTTGATCAACCTCCAGAACAACCTGGGTTCCGACGCGCTCCCCGAGGGCGCCGAGATCCTGCCTCTGGCGACGGTGCCCGCGACGTTCCAGAAGCGCGGCGCTGTCAAGCTCACTGACCAGGAGGACGACCTCGAGTGGACGGGCTCGATCAGCATCGGCAGCCCCGCGCAGAGCTTCACGATCGACTTCGACACCGGCTCTTCCGACCTCTGGGTCCCGTCGTCGTCCTGCCGCAGCTGCGAGGGCCACAAGACGTACAATCCGTCCAAGTCCTCCACCAGCAGCAAGAAGAGCGGCTCCTTCCGCATCAGCTACGGCGATGGCTCCACTGCTTCTGGTACTCCGTACGCCGACACTGGTGAGTATCGCCGTGCCTGCTTCAACGAGGAACAAGTCCTGACGGATTCTCTGATAAGTCACCGTCGGTGGCGTCACGGTCACTGGCCAGTACCTTGCTGCCGTGACGACGGAATCGTCCGAGTTCGAGCAAGACCCCGCTGATGGTCTTCTTGGCCTCGGTCTCCCAGCTATCTCTGAGCTCGGTCACGTAAGTTGGAGTTCACACACTTACAACTGCTCAGACAACTCACGACTCGTACGCAGAACCCCTTCTTCAACACCGCCGTCCAGCAGGGCGCTGTATCTGAGGGCGTGTTCTCCTTCAAGCTCGGCCAGTCCGGCTCTGAGCTCTTCGTCGGCGGCACGAACTCGGACCTGTACTCGGGCAACATTGAGTCGCACAAGCTCTCCTCTTCGAAGGGCTACTGGCAGATTGGCGGCGCGAAGGTCACCCTCAACGGCAAGACCGCCGCGTCCAACTTCGACACCGTCATCGACTCGGGCAGCACGATCATGACCGCGCCCCCGGATGCGGCCGACGCGTTCTGGAGGCAGGTCAAGGGCTCGCAGGTGTACGATGAGGAGCAGGGTCTGTACTCGTTCCCTTGCAACTCCGTCCCTGAGGTCGCGTTCAGCTGGGGTGGCAAGAGCTGGACTGTCAGCGCTGATGAGTACGTACACTTCACCGCTTGCTTTTGGAGGGGCCTTGCAGCTGACATACCGTCCAGCTTCAACCTCGGTGAGACCGAGCAAGGCTCAAGCCAGTGTGTCGGTGCGCTTTCTGGTGGCAACCTCGGTCTCGGTGATTCGACTTGGCTCCTCGGTGACACGTGAGTGATCCATCCGTGAATGTCCACTGTGTCGACACGGCTTACTGACGATCATACCAGTTTCATGAAGAACGTGTACACTGTCTTCTCCGTAGATGATAACTCGGTCGGCTTCGCTGAGCTCGCGTGATGTCTAGCTTTCTTGCTTGCGCTTGTGTGGATCCCCGCGTGTTGTACAACTGTATCACATAGTGTTGTTATCTATCTATCTAGATCGAGAACTTGACGTACGAGCTCGCAGTGCCTGCAGCTGAAGACGTATTCTCTCTCACTCCCGTATGTTGATCCTGAAGAAGCTGGCAGTAAGATGACTGGCTCTCAGGAGCTGCGCCTTGATGTCACTCCGCAACCTTTCTGTCTTGCAGGCATATTCAAGTTGTGCTACAGAACTAGTCCCACGAATGTCTGAAAAGTTCTAGACCAGCGACAGAGGTCTTGATACAGCAGAGTGGATATGATTAGAAACGCTATAGATACATGATAACTATGTTCCACTCGGACAACAGCACCAACGGTGATACATTGCGAAACAGAGGAAAAAACGAAGGACAACAACAGTATGATTCTCCAGATAAAGGGAGGAATCACTGATCCACGGCTGGCTTAGCCGACTCAGACTGCGTGAGCCGCACCAGCGGACTCGAATACGACGAGCTGAAGTCAATCGCGATCGCCGTCCTGGCACGCTTCACGCTGGTTGGCGCAGCAACACCGACGGGGCCGATCAGGTACTTGGGCTTGTACCCGTTGGGCAACCGGTCGCCGACTCTGTCACCCGCCCAATCCGCAGTGCCGCTAGCCGTCTTGAGGACTTCTATCATGAAGTCGTGGTTGGAGATGAATGCGGCGACCGCCTCATCAATTGCTGATGGCTTAGGAACGCTGGGCGCGTAGGGGAACGGGAATGGGCGTGCGAGGGCAGTAGGTCTATCGGCGAATTGCTTGTGCGCCTGTTTGACCGATGCCGTTGGGACAGTAGCAGATGATGGGGTCTGGTGCGAGGCGTTCGCTTTCGAGGGGAGAGTGGTGCTGACAGTCTTGCTACGCTGTTCATTCAAGTAGTCCTGAATTGCGTAATGGGCCTTGAACAGTGGGAGCAGCTCGCCGAAGATGTTGTCCATGGGAGAGTCGAAGAGAAGTTGCACTCTGTCCTTGACCTCGAGACAACCGCGTTTCTTGACCACCGCCAGTTTCTTCGCACCGCAGGTGTACACGCCATCCTCCACGATATAGGCGTCGAAGTAGCTTTCAATGAAGTCGGCAACCAGCGTGCAGCTCGAGTTCAGGTAGCGGACGGCGTGATAGAGGATAACGTGCAGGAACGACTCGAGTTCGTCCTGAATCTCGACAGCCTTGGGTTCGATCGATAGCATGCCCACGGACAAGAACTGCCATGTTCCCTGTAGAGGACGCTAGTCAGTCAGACACCGGGTGCAGTGGTATAGACTGTGATACGTACAGTTCTTGGCGGCTGACGAGGACGCAGCAAGGGCTCTCTCGTACCGACTGGTTTCGAGAGCTCCCAATCAGCGAGAATGCCGGTCCAACATACATCATGGGTGTTGGTATCCTCATCAAACAATACTCGAGGGTAGATGAGGATGTTGCCGCTGCTGATATCGCGATGCATGATCTTGGCCTTTTCATAGGCATCTCTGTGTGCTATACACAAAGTCAGCATAGTGCAAAGCGAGAGACGTAAGAGGTACATACCACGGAGACAGTACAACACTATCAACACAAGCTGGCGGCCGGATGTGAACTCTGAGAGCGGAAGACACACTTCTTTCACCACCAGACGATAGTGCGCGTGGCGGCGCAGTGGGCACTCTTCATTGTCCGCGAGCGTGTCCTCCGTGTCCTCTGTTCGCGGCCGTTTCTTGGAGAGCGATGACGATGAGGAAGGCGCAACTAGAGTGTTCGAAGACCTCGCTGGAGCGGCTCCGGAGGGTGGTAGCGAGACAGGAAGGGGTGACACGACCGGATGCTGCGTTTCCCGTACCTCAGGGGTCTTCGTCTTCTGGTTGTGAATGTCGCCATGACAAATCACCGTGGGGACGTTCGCGACTTCGAGGTCGTTGAGTCGCTTCAAGATCAATCCTTCGGGTTCCATCTGCTCGTAGTCCAGACGCCAGGCATCCTTGAGCCAGACGAACCGCTGCGCCCGGCAGTCCCATGCAACGAACCCTTTTGTACCACGTCCAGCCATTCCTGGAGCGTAGAAGGAAGGCCCGCCAACGAGGAAAGAGCGTGTCTTGTCGCCATCGGGTACTTCCAGTCTGTACCGAGTCCATTTGCGTGCGATTGAAGGGTGGAAAAGGAGACGCTCGTGCTTGAAGATTGGCACGCCAGCAGGCACTTCATGCGGCAGGAGTGAACGCTCATCAATGGCCATGTCGGTTCTCGACTGGCAAGCCAAGATATCCATCAGCTTGTAATCATGATCCTGCGGGAAGAGACGAGTTGCACTAGGATCCAATCCGAGCTGCTCGTCGGACTGGAGTGACATGCGCCACAGCATTTCACAGAGGACGTGGGGATTCGAGACGTAGTCAACAGCTCGGGTGACAATCGTGCCAGAGCGATCCCAGCGGAGGAAACGGAAGTTGCGGCCGATGATGAGGAGCATGAAGAGAGCAATACGGTGTTGGACACGGAAAATCATCTCCGCGTAGCTGATGATTTGTCCACGAGCCTTCTTACGGTCGGACGCCCCCGCATCGACGGGGTTTTCGTCGCGATCATCGAACGGATCTTGGTTGGTTTCGTGGCGTTTGAACTCGACTGGAACTAGCTGATCGGCCCAATGAGGACGATCGTCGCTCGGTACCAAACCCGTTCTGAATATCGCGGCATCAATCTTCTCCTTGAAGTCGCCCATGTCATCGACATCAGGCTTCTCCGATGAAGCTGACAACGTCTGCCCAGGGGTGAGATCGTTGTCGTTGAATGCACAGAGCTAGTGTCATGGTGAATGTGTGGTCAATGAAAGAGCTTGAGAGAACGTGCGAATCGTTCTTGTATATCTTTTCCCACCAGCTCGTGACCTTGGATGAGTCCATCGAAGACGTCCGCAGGCCATTCAGGGTGATCGTGGGTGGAGACGCCAGCTGGGAGTGGAAAGAACATGTCCGCAAACGCGGCCGCGTCGACTCGAACGGCCTTGTGCGCCATATCTTCTACAGCTGCTGCACGGAATTGCTCGAGCGTCGCGAATAATGCACTGACAGAGACGTGTCCAATGCCACGCGCTCTTGGGCAACGGACGGTGGATCTGGATTTAGCAATAGGAGTACTTTGGATATGAGCGAGAGGCATGGTGTGCGAATGCAAGCATGGACGAACCAGTAATGGACGCAGGGGTGTCTGCTCTTATATGTAAGAGAGGAGAGGTCAAAGCTGCCAGTGGCGACTCGGAGTGTGGCCGAGCTATTGTGGGCGAGGTCACGATTCGAGCGAGGTGTGCCACTTGGATCTAAAAGTCAGCCATAGACGTGTCGATCAATGTGACCAGTCACGTACAAAAAGGCTCGACAATGGAGGGGCGGAGAGAAACAAAGGACGATAGTCACGGTGGTTTGTGGCTAAGATAAAGTTGAATGGGAGCATGTCCGTATTGGGCCTGTGGACGCGACTCGGCAACGGCCGTCGCTCTACTTAAGCGCCCTTCACCATTGGCGCTGCCGCTGCACAAAAACCGCCATAGCCTGTGGACGGGATCGATCTAGTATTATTTAGCCTTTCATCCCCTTTCGTGCTCGAGTATGTCATCGACTCGCAGCTTCGGGAAAATGTGTGGATGGGATCCGTAGTGATATGTAGGCTCTCGCGTGCGGCTACGGCCAACACGCTAGTGCTGCTGTGTCACGTACTGCATGATGATGATACTCAAACTGGTGACCCGGCGCCTCTCGCGGTGACTCTAGGCTGTTTTCTCTTTTTTTTTTTTTTTGATGGAGCCTGGCGGGCGCAGGCAGCGATGCCTTTCCCGTCAGTTGATGCGAGACATCGAGAGCAGGGCCCTCTGTGTCGTCCAGGGGGAAATGCAGTTACGCACGCTGTGTGGGACTCCGGGTCAGCCCCGCCTACCCACTAAAACCCCCATATGTCGCACCCAATCGTCATTCAGGTCAGACTCGGCATCGAGAACCGTCTCCCAGGTGCCTTCAACAACACTACACGGGAGCAGCCGCCTCCCGGGGAGGGCGCGCCGGGCCCTCTGTTGGTCAAGCCAGAGGCGCTTGTTCAGCGCATTGTGCCACCGATTCAGGACAGTTTGCGCAGAGTGCACTCGTTCCGGCATATCCTGCCACCCAATAACTCGCTCACAACGCAGTGTCCATGCAACATACGCTGTCTCGCTCAAGATGATGCGCAGCAGGCGGGTCGTCCCACTCCGTACATTGCCGTGTCCGTCTTTCGCCACCAGGAGGGGGGCGCCGAGGTAGAGGCCGAGGGTAGGCCTGCGCGGGAGGTAGACACGCGCTTTGCGCAGGATGCGTCGCGCGGACAGCCACAGGTCATGCTGGCCAGGGGCGGTACACACTGTGAGTATGTGGGTCATGTCTTCCACCACCCCACAGCGCCGACACCGCGCACGATCGCCATGGCCAGGAATTGCACTCCAGAAGTCACCGAGGCGGTACGCACAATGAAGGGCTTTCCAGAGGAAGTCGCGCACCTTTGGTTCAACGGGGTCCGCTCTGAGCGCGGTCCAAAGGGCATCAGGCGGCAGTTCGTGCCCATTCCAGTCGCGGACCTCCGCAAGGACGTCGCGCACTCTGCCAAGGGTGGCGGGAGTCACAGTGGAGGTTTGCAGGCGCATGATTGCCCGGTAGGCAAGGCGCTGGGTTAGGCTGGCCAGTTCGATGCCACGCTTCACAAAGTGTTCCGGCGCAGGGAGGTGGGCAGGTAGGAAGGGACGTGGCAGTTGCGCTCCCGCCTTCGCGAGTCGGTCCGCGCCCTCGTTGCCCCGGTCGCCGGCATGCCCTTTAACCCAACGGAAGGTGGTGGCAGCCGTCCGCGTGCGGAGGAGCGCGACCAGTTCTCGCAGCAGCTCCGCGTTACCTACATCCAGCCAGCCATCGCGCTCCCAATTAGGCAGCCACTTAGTCAGCCCGTCAACGACGTAACGGGAGTCACTGACCACGTGCAGGGTCACAAAGGGCGCCACGAGACGATGCACCATGATTACCGCATACACTTCCCCAGCCTGATTTGTCTGCACATCTCCCGGTACACGTTCGCTCACATTTCGGTCGTGTTACGAATGTACGATAGGTGCTTTACGAACTTTACGATTTGTTATGGACTTAGGCTCTGTTCCCTGTACGATACAGATATGGTGGACTCTCAGTTTGTA